>CAUDNR010001647.1:0-12315 GCA_958430865.1 Entrophospora sp. SA101 | reverse complement strand
TTCCTTGTTAAAAACTATATATGGGTGTACTAGTAACAAACAAAAAAGTAACTTCGATTTTAATAGTAAAAATTGACATGTTTCACAAAAATTTTACATAGCTATGACAGACATGTCGATTGCGTGAAATCCTGTCTGACTGATAATAATTATGATGTGTTAACCTATTCAAGATTGAGAGGTGAATCATAATTACACATACCAAGGCTTTACTTCTATGAGAAAGTTCACATCCTTGAAACCTATATATATATATATATAAATATAAACGGTTGCTCAGATGCATAAATAGAAAAAGAAACATAACATCACTCGCATGCACTCGGTCGTTTGAAAATTTTACCATTGTTTTAACACTGATGGTTGTCGAGTTACAATGACATTTACCAAACATCCATTACCGCAAAATCCCATTAATAATACACAAAACAAAGACTCATCATATCCACAACTAACAAGTTCAAAATCATTCTTTCATAAAAACTTACGCGATGGTCCAAATCTACTTGCAAACTTAGGAGATTTTCTCGTTGTTCGTTATCAAAGGGTGGTGTTCTTGAGCAACAAATTGTTTAATGAGAATATATGCAATGGAACCATTGGTGACAAAGATGATTGATGAGGAGGTGAAGTTTCCAACCCTGACAAGTATAAGCAAATAATTGCGAAAAATGAAGCTTGCCATTCTGAAGTTAATGTCAAAAGCGCATCGAGGTGACGATCGCCTCTCCAGAACATGTTCGCTTTGACAGTTCACAAGACCCAAAGGTTTAACCTTACCGCATATAATGTTAAATGGTGATGAAAACATGTTTGCAGAAGGTCAGGTCTACATTGTAATAAGTTGAGCCGTTTTTTTAGAAAAGTTGCACATCCTTGGGCTTGGATGATTCCTAGCTGAAGAACTCTAGAGCAGCCTTAGAGGAGTAGTATAAAGATTAGAAGTTGTGAACAGCAATGTATTGCAATCGTTGCAATCGTTATAAATAATAATACTAGCACAACGACAATAACGATTGTTATATTTGTCTCCTGATTTGTGTAAAATAAAATTTGTAATAAATTGATGAAAAAAATGAAACGTGAACTCATCACATACAACGACACGCCCTTGATCTTTTTCTTTTTTGTTATTTGTTATTGGTATGTTAACATTAATTGGCTCGCATTAACCAATCCAATCACTATTCTAAAAAAAATCATTTAGATTAATGATAGATAATTTATAAGAATCTAGTTTATTTTTATTAAATAACTCTACCATTATTTTCTGAATCATTTTTCTAGAATTTTATTTTAATGATTTCAATTTTTTGTATTTAATATTTCACCGATTATTATTTAGGAGTGTATTAATTGATGATAACAAATACAAATTTATGACGTCCCAAGTTCACATTTTCTAGAATGAGAAGAAATAAAATTTGAACAAAAATAAATTTGATGAATTTAACAAATAGTCAAAGTAAACTCGAAGCTAGAAAAGTACTTTGTTGTCATCAACAATAATTAAATGGCGTTTAATATGATGTTTGTGCATTTATTAAAAAATAAACTAGTTATTATGAACCAGTTATTAATACGAGTTTGTAATTAGCGATGTTAGATTGCTCGTCAGTTCAGCTTAGGTTTGGCTCAATCCAGTTTTAGATTTCAAGCGGATTGAACTCTTTTAAAACAACAGGCTTTTAAGCAACCAAATTCAAAATATTCTTTTAAACATGCTAAATTTACTCAAACGGGTTTAGCTCCAACATTTTTATCATTATATACAAATAAAACGCTGCATCATTTCAACAGTGTTTTTACAATTACTCTAAGAGTTTTTTCTTAAGCAATTTTCTTGAGCATCATACTCTGCTAATAAATAAATCAAACTATTTATAACGTAATATTTAAAGCATAATTGAAAGCATGTTTGAAGCGCATTTCGAGCGGAATTTGTGCTTAATATGCTCGACTAGCAATTAACATCTCCACCAGTTGTAATCTAATGAAGGAAATCCCGGATCCTAATACAGAATCGTTCAATATAAATCCTACTAAAGAACTCTTCAATTAATAGGACAAAATAATAATAATCAATTCAGCGCAACAACAATAATAATACGAAATTCATAACCGTTAATATAACAATATAAACACAATATACAAAATAATATAATTGTTACATATGATAGTTACACCCACAACTGATTACGGAATTTATGGTTGCCAAATTTATAAACTTTTGAACCAAATGATATAATATTAACATTGATGCCGAAATTGACTTTTTTTTCTAAAAACAATTTAGACAACCATCTATATATATACGAGATAAACATAAACATTGTCTACCATTACTATATATGTAATGTCTTTATGATAATGTCTTTGATAAATAATACTGTAATAAACAATAATAAAGGACAAACACCTCCTTATTTAATTATAGATTACAAAAAACCGAAGTAAACAAATAAGTTAACAAATTAACTTTATTTCCATATTAGTCCATGCATAATTACACTGAAAATTGTATATATAATGGACAGCTATTGTAAAAAAAAAGATATTTTTTACTCTTCTTAATAATAATAAACCAAGGGTGCCATAGTCGTTCGAATCTTAGCTTTTGTTTATACACTATATTTTCCTTTTTCATTAAATAACAAGGGAACTGGATTTCTCTTAATTATATATTTATTTTGTAAATAGATTTTATTTAAAATAGATTTTTTTGTAGATAGATACCATTAATATTTAAACTTTAACTTAACTAATTATAATAATAATAATAATAATAATAATGAGAGAACAAAGCAGGAACTTTGATTTTATTATATTAGCTTTCGTTATTTTGCTGTTGCTTACAAATGTGAATACTAAAGTACAAGCAGGTAGGTCTTCACAACTATATAATTTTCAACTTTTTTTTGCATCAGAAATTTTTTTTTTGACTAACTGTTTTTCCTTTGATATTTTAGCCAAGTTTATTCGCAATGAACAATCAAAAACCTGTTTACAATACGCAAGCAATTCAACCCAAAGTTGCACATCTATAACTCTCACAAGCTGTCCTGTTGATCGATTTGGAAAAATTTCTGATTTAATAAAATGGAATCTTATTTCAACAGATCCATCTCGACCATTATCAAATTCAACTGAAATTTCAATTGGATCTTTAGATAACAAGTTGTGCCTTACCACACAATCTAATTCTGCTGTGCAAGCTTGTCCTTGTGATAATGGAGTTACCCAAAAATGGAAATTGAATAGTGATGATACTTTCACAAGCAGCTCAAATAATGGAAAGTGTTTAACAATGTTAGGTGATAATCTAGGCCTAGATACTTGTCAAAATAACTCTACACCTATGTCATGGAAAACTTATAATGTTGCTCCCAGTAAGTATATATATATATATATATTCATTTATTTATTTGTAAAATTCATTCTTGATTCTAACAAATATATTTTATCAATTATTAGATGCTGTTAACATTTATATTAATCCATTATTTAGTGGAAATGCTACTCAATTAGTTGTAGATCAATATACATCAAAAACTCTCCCAACAAGCATTTTCCAATCACCATTTTCACTTGAGATTCCACCAGGTTTTCTATTTGAGATTGATTCAGGAGAAAGCGATCCCATAATTTATGATTCTGATATTGCTCAAGCTAATCCTATAAAATTATTAACTTCCACAATAATTGTCAAGTTAAAGTCTGGAATGGTTATTTATGAACAACCTGCATATTTTGGTAATAGTGAGTTTTTTGAATCTGGTGCTTCAGAATCAACTACTCAAACAAAAGCTATCATGATTGGTTCGGTTTTGGTACCCGATGGTTTTCGTGGTGTTATATGGCAATCCTCTAATTTCTCTGGTACGAATCTTGGTTTATTTGAACCTGTTGCCAATTTTACCGGTGTATCCGTTGCTACTAATCAAGCACCAGCTGGCAGTTTCGATGTTTCTTCAGGTATTTTTGCTTATAAAAATTTATTTGGTTTTTTTATTTAAAATTTTTTATCTAATTTATTGTTTCTATTATTGTTATATATAGCATCATGTGCAAAAGAATGTGGTTCAGGTGGTTTTTGTAATGAGAAAAAAACATGTACTTGTAAGAATGGTTTCACTGGTGAAAGATGTGATCAATGTTTACCTGGTTTTTTTGGTCCAAATTGTCAAGGTACTATTATTATCACTATTATTTAATTTCAAAGAAAATATATTTTTATTAAATTATATATATATATAAATATATACACACATACTATGTATGAAATAAATAGAATGTCAAACTTCATGTGGTGACCCAACAAAATTTGTTTGTGAAGATGGTTTATTTGGTTCAGGAACTTGCAAATGTAAGGATGGATTCACTGGTGAAAAATGTGATCAATGTTTGCCAGGATTTTTCGGTGTGAATTGTCAAGGTATTAATTATTTATTGATAGATTGTTTTATTTCATGTATAAACATTTTTGTGAAAAAATAAAAGTAATAATATTTTTTCAATACTATTGATTGACAATAATAGCATGTAATTGTGGAAATGGAGTTTGTGATGATAAAGGTGTCTGTTCATGTAATGCTGGATGGACCAATGATCCAAATGATCCCAAGAAACAATGCTCAACTTGTGATACTGGTTTTTTTGCTTCAGGAGTAGATTGCAAAGTTTGTTCATCAGGTTGTAATTCGTGTGAAGCACAAACTGGTAAATGTACAGTATGTAAACCATCACTTGCTTTGAGTGCCGATGATCCAACAAAATGTGTTCCTCAAGCAAGTAGTTGCACAGTCGGTCAATATTTTGACTCAGCATCACAACTATGTCAATCATGTAATACCCAATGTCAAACTTGTTATGGTCCTGGTCCCGGAGAGTGTTTAAAATGTCTATCACCTTTAAATTATTTTAATGGTGGATGTTTTCCACAAAAACCTACTAATGATGGTAAATGTCAGTTAAATGTTGCTACGCAGCAAATATTTTTCATTGACAATTCGCAAAATGCATGTGAAGGTAAATACAATTGATCAATATGTGTATTCCTATCTACATATTATTATTGTTTTTATTTACATATAATTAATGTTTATCATTTATATTTTTTTATATATAGCTTGTCCAAGTTCTTGTACTGATTGTTCTATACAAGGTTATACTCCACAAAGTCCAAAGGATAGTGTGACTTGTTCCAAATGCATACCAGGCTTTGTTTTAGACAATGGTAAATGTGTTAAAACTTGCTCTTCTAACAAATTTGCCGACAGTGATATGACATGTAAAGGTAACTTGTTAATTTATTTATTTATTTGAAGCAATAATTTAAATATACAAGTATAATTTATACATATATATATATATTATTATTATTATATTTCACCTAGATTGTAATTCCGCATGCAAGACATGTAGTGGGCCCCTTGAAAATCAATGCTTATCATGTTCAAATTCAAATCTTTTTGCTATGAATGGATTATGTTCATCGACACCATGCCCATCGTCTTTTGTGTCTTTAAATACTACTTGTACAAAATGTCACTCTGATTGTGCAGAATGTTCAGGACCTGGTATCAATCAGTGTACAAAATGTCCATCAAACAGACCAGTGTTAACCAAAGATGGCCAATGTATAGAAGTTTGTCCAATGGGAACATATCTTGATAGTACTGGCAAATGTCAACGATGTAATGCAAAATGTTCATCATGTGTTGGTCCAAAAGCTAACCAGTGCCTTGGTTGTTCAAATCAGTCAAATGTATTGATTGGTGGTTCTTGTAATGGGTCATGTCCTTCTGGTACCAAATTAATAAAAAGTGAAAGACTATGCCAGAGTGAAGCAAATGATCAAGTAGTGCCACCTCAGCCAGCTACCAATAATAGTGATAATGATGTAGCGCAAGAAAAGAAGGGACTAGAATGGTGGCACATTTTAATAATAGTTCTTTCAGCAATAATATTCTTGATTGGAACAGTGCTGTTGATCAGATATTTGGCCGTTAAGAAAAGGAAAAAACAAACTGATGAATTCAGGGATGCATTGGATGAAAATCATGTAAAAAAACAAGTGAAAAATTTATATGAGATTGCACCCAGGTTGTCAAAGAAGAAAAAAACCAAGGATAATAGAAGCTCCCAATTAACTGACCTTGAACCAGCATACTCATCAAATCCAAAAGAAGTTAAACAGGTTGATGTTGATGTTGATGGAAATATAAGAAAATATAACGCAACAACTTCTCAATTTTTTAACGCTACTCTACCACCATACGATCTAAAAGATGGTGAAAGATATTGGAAAAATAATGAATATAATTTAAAACGAGCACCGACAGCAACTGGTCAAACTGTTGCAAATGATATTTATTATAATGGTGGTAATAGTGGTAATAGCGGTAATAGTGGTAATAGTGGTAATAGTGGAAGTTGGAATAGTCAAATTGATAGAAAAGATTCAAATTGGGGAGATAATTGGTTATGATAATGATTAAAATATTTAATAACTATCCCTTTTTACAATTTATTAACATCAACCAACAAATAATACACACATTCATTAATATTTAATTTTAATTTGTAATTTATAAAAAATTTTATTTTTATTTAACAATGATTAATAAAGGCGTGAAAAAATTCTAATTTGGAATATGGTTGGCTCGGTTCTATTGCTGCGCCACACACAAATTTCAAAAATTGCGATTTCATGATTCGTTCAAAATGAAATAAACTTTATTATTTTATAGTATTATGTCGTTAATTTTGAGATTGAAAATTTTAATAAAATAAATTAGCAGTAATGAAAGTTCACTTTAAACTGTGAAATCATTTTTTCGGAATAAAAATACACAAGTATTACAATTTGTTATTCGCAAGGAAAAAATTATGCATTCACTCACATAGAAATAACGCTTGATGTAGGAGAACTTAACTAATATTTTTACGCATTTATACAGCAACATTAAAACTAACACATAAAATGTGACCGAATCATATGATAAATTCTTAGATGTGCACTCAAACATGCTATAATATATTAGAAACGTCTAAACCAGAATGGACAGCTTCGATTACAATCCCGAGTCTTATTCACAAGTTTCCTAAACTTCGGAGTACACAGTGTGTTCTTTTTGAGTGTCAATTTGTTTGATGGCGGACTTGGAGCACAGAGTTTAGCATATAAAATATTAAATGATTCGTAAAAGATCTCTTGTATTCGTAGAAGCGTTTCCATTTCATCAACAAAAGCTGCCATTTCTTTAATCGAAGCTGGAAACATCACTTGCCCAAAGTGAACCATAGTATATATACCATGAGTAAGATCCATAATGTAAAAATCAAGTTTAAAACCTAAAAGAAGCAAAAGTCGATTAAAAATAATTACCTGAGAAAAAGCATGCTGTATTAATCTCCTTACCGATACACTGAAAGCCTATTATTTTTATATCTGCGCCTTTGTCTATAGCTGAATCCAAAGAATCTTTCATGAAGATACCAAGGCGAATGAGGTCATTACAATTCTTATATACGTTGTTTTTCTGTGACGGAGGACTATGAATATAGCAGATTTTGATTGTAGTTGATGGATGATGGAAACAATAAGATCCGGTTATTTACTCCGGCCTTCAATTTTCCTTGCTTTGCTTTCGTCTAAAGCCGTATTAGGCCACTGAACGACATGCTGGTTTGGATTATTGAAGAATCCCCGCATAATTCGATCAAGATAATTTGTAATGTGTGTTGTTTCACAATTTTCAATTCTTATTTTCGACATGGGCAACATTCTTAGGCAATCAAAGATGACAAAACCTGCACTATCTCTCAGTGTTTTTTTATTAGCAAGTTGAGTACACAATCAATTCGTGGCATCGTCACTCAACTTATTTGCCATCTTAATAGCCTTTCTGAGCATTGCCTTGTGACATCAGGAAATTTTCCTGCCGTAATATTACGCCCATAAATTTTAATATGTAAATTTGTAATATTTGCATAAAAAATTATTTAATATTTACACTCGATGTAATAATTGCATAATTTTTGTATGCTTATTTGCATAATATTACAGGGCCCGCCATAAACTTATGTAAATAGTGTAATAATTACGTAAATCCGCGTCAGAAAAAATTTCCTGATGGCATGTAGGCTCTAATACAATTTGTTGAATTGGCATTAGTTCTTTGTAAATTTTATCAAGCAAAGGCGAGCCAAAAATATCAATCATGACTGTTGAATGTGAATTAGGGGTTAGCATTAGAATTGAGGATAAAGATAATATTTCGTGAACATAAGTAAACCTCCATCTTTTGCAATCCTTATTGATTCACTCTGATATATCCGGAATAATTGAGAAACATTAGTCTTTCCTAAAAAAAATTCGTTGACCAAATCTTCATGCTCAAAAGATAGTTCACATGGGATGTCATCAGTTGCTATAACGTCATCTGCTTCGCTCACCTCTAAGGTTGTGGGCGAAACCTCCTTAGTAATTGCTGATACCATGGCAAAACTATATTAAATCTTATCAAAAATCCTGTTGAAACTATGCTGAAATGGTGAAACCTCAAAATGCAAAACTCTGTCGAAACTCTAATAAACAATTAATGTGTAACCTGCTGAAACCCTGCTGGTTAATTTCTGGAGGAGTTTTGGCAAGCAACCTTACTCTCCTCTTCAAGGAACAGATTATCAGTGAACTTTGAGAGTTCTATTGGCAAATTTCTTAATTTTGGGCTCGGTGGCAATGGCGAAGTATATCTATCTGACTGGTGATTCTGTTTTCTTTTCTTCCTGGCATTGTATTCAACATTTGCAAAGTCAGACAAAGCTTCAGATGCTTTATTATGTTCTTCTATGGTCTCATTCAATATATTTCTAGATCTTTCATTCTACATGAAACGAATGTTTATTTGCATTTAGTGATAACATTAAATTTATGAGTTTGAAAGTAAACCTTACCATAAGTAAATGTTTATCTGCTTATTGTATGAGAAATAAAAAGAAAGAGACTTGGAATTAAGCTTAATCTTAAATGTGGATAAAGATTGAATACCAACAATTCTTTTTGCCTCTATGTCTCTAATCCTTGCAGAAACCTCAGCATCTTTTATGTTCGCATTTCTAACCCAAAAATCATCGATATACCCACCAGTCTTTATACCTTCCTACAACAATTAAGTTTTATTTTATACCAATGTAAGCCCACACCATAATAATCAGGCAAAACTTTTACACAGTGAGTCTCGGTATAGCAGACCTCGGTATAGTGGATTTGAGGTTTAGCGGATAAATTTTCAAAACCAAATTTTTCTATAATTATTTTATCTTGGTTTAACGGATTTAATGGATTTTTCATATAACAGTAGTCGTGTGACATTTCCCTGAGGCTGCTTTTCTATATGTGAAAATAAATTTTAAATTCGTATCACATGAATTTTTTTTTAAAATATCTCGTTATTTTTATAATAAACACGAAATTTGTTGTTAGAGTAAAATGAAAGTACCCCAATAAAGCTTTCTAATGAATACTTTTTCATATAGAAAGGTCTTCTCTACATGAATTCACGGCTATTCAAAAACAGTATTACTTTTTCACTTCAAACCTCAGATTATTTCTCAATATCGCTTTAAAAGACTTGATAGTAAATGAGAAGGTGTAGAATACTTTAAGCTTTCATATGGTTATTACTTTATGGGGGGTATTGGTTAATAAGTTTTAGAGAGGTTCACGAAAAACTATTTTATAGAAATTTTAATAGTCATGAAGAATTTATGTAGATGGGATTCAGCAAAAACTAAAAGGTATTTTATTAGTGATTGTTTTATATTTCTGACTTTATATTGATTAAAGTTTCATTAATGATTGTTATGAATATCCATCAATCAGTAGTTGTTATAGCAACATTAAACAATAATATGCAAATGACGACAACGAATTGTCTTTTTTGAGGATGATAATAAAGATTAAGATCCAGTTTGTATAGGAGTGATTGAAGTAAGCATTAAAGACAAGATCTATGAACAAAAAAATACTAATGAACATTTTATCAATTATTCAATAGTTTGTGTAGGTGTAATCGAAGTAAGCATTATGGACAAGATTGAAGCAACTTCTAAAAGATATTATACACAAGTATTGGAAGGTAACAAAGACCATAAATTACTCCCTGGTTTTAGAAGTTATGTTGAAAATGAGTTTAGTGATATTGAAAGTTCCTCCAGCAAAGCAATTACTTCATTGTACCAAAAATTAAATCCTCTTTCAAATACCAAGTATTCTGGTCCATTAGTATTAGGTTGGGAGGATGAGAGCAATTTAGAAGCATCATTGGAAGATGTGCAATTTCGTCCATTTGTTATCAAAGTAGACAAATTTAAAATTCATATTATATCATTGGGAATTTCTAAAAATGCTGATATAGATGGAGCAGGAATAGGATACATGTCATCTTTTATTGGCGAATATAAAAAGCAAAGATCAATGTTTGTCCACTGGGTCTACAAAGATATCACCTTTTGAAAAAAATCAATCAATGGTAACTAAATTAATGATTTATGACCTAATTAATCTCAAACTTTAAATAAATTTTTTTTAATTATTAGTGTGAATTCTGGACACGAGCATTTGATCCATCTAATGATAAAATTACATTGAAGATGCTATATGAAAACCAATTTCTCAACTCAAATCCTTCTGATGTCTCTAGTTCAAGCAATGAATTTTGGTATTGCTTATAAAATTAATTTTTAATGTAACATGTATCACATGATTTAATAAAAATTCTGATTTTTTATGGATATCTCAGTATAGCAGATGACTTGGTATAACAGATAAATTTCCTGGAACGAACATATCTGTTATACCAAGACTCACTGTGTATTTCTTTAATAGTAATAAAAAACAAGATTAACTCATGATGGTTAACTTTTTGCAAGTCCATGGAAAGATTTCAGCAGAACGTATTCCATCACCACTTGTATACATATTCCAGTCGGTAACTTTAATCCCAGTTGAGACAGGGCAGAACGTATTCCCTCATGATTCCTGCCACAACCATTATATACCTCGCAAAAAACCTAAAATCTAATTTTAACCCTACATAACCAAAACTCCCCAACTGTAAAAATGAACACGCCTTAAATTGCTTTAACATCCTTTCAGCTTCCTTTCTTTCTTCTTCTGATCCTTCCTTCATAAACCACTCTAGCTGTCTTGTGATTGCTATCGTGATCTTTGCCTTGTTAATAGGTTGTTTAGATGCGCACCATTCTTTATGAACTCTAATGCATCCCAACTTTCACATGGTGTGGACAGGAAGTAAGAAAATCCAGGCTTATCAGTTATTTCAATTTTTCTTGGCATAGAAGTATCAGTTAGTATCAGTGTAGTGAGGAAAACAAAAATTAAAGTTTTTTTTCTTCATTTCAACCATTTCTGGGTATGTTTTTATTATCCCCCTTGCTGATCATCATCATTATTATGACACTATTTTTGATGCCACAAGTGAATTTACAAGAGGTTATTCATCATATACAAGTCACATTTTTTTAAAAAAAAAAAATTAATTCGTTATTGAAATAAATAGTACTAAACTTGCTTTTTCATAATCTGTCAATAATCTGTAATAATCTGTTGATTTGTTCAAAGTATGCTTCTACTAAAAATCAGGAAAATTCATATGCTGGGTGCTTAATTTTGTTGTTTTGATTTATTTATTCATTTTTTAATTATTATTTTTTTTTAAACTTTAGTGGATATAATAAAAAGACCATCTGCTAGTACTTTAACATGCTTGTTCAATATACTTACTCAGAAATATGCAAAACTAAAAGCAATCAATATCGGAGACAAGCATCAGGAAATGCATAAAGGAACATTTAAATCATTTATTGAACATTATCTTTGTTAATTGATATGAAAAACATTATTACAGATTGTTTCTAAATTTTTTATTAGATCTTTTAAATTCATATTATTTTGTATAATAATTAGAAAACCATATCAGAAATTAGGTAAATCCTTTTATTATCACATATATAAAAACAATTTAACAAAAATAAATATCTTATTGAGCACTCGGATTCACAATTAACAAAATGTATAGAAGTTATACTAGAAATTACACTTGCTGAATGTGAATCAATTTACTACTTGATTTATTAATTGGAAATAGTGTTACCAGGGTAACAATTCAAGGGTGAATTTGCGAAACATTTATTAATTAACCATTTAATTTACAGTGTGTAACAAAAAAAACCGGAAATTTTTTGGTGCAATTTAGAAAAAGGATGTTTTTTGTTCTTTCTAGCAGC
>CAUDNR010001646.1:85059-97026 GCA_958430865.1 Entrophospora sp. SA101 | reverse complement strand
TTAATATATTAATATTATTAGAAGTTAATACTTTTCTATAAACAAATTATGTAATTTAAAAAAATAAACATTTAAAGGCTGGAAATTAAAACTTAACTATTGCATTTATTATTATTATGTAAAAAAATTAAGCCCAAAGATTGAAAATGTGCATGTTATCCAATTTCTTAAGGGTAGAGACCTCCCTATAAATGATTTTCATTATAGAAAATGTCCACAAAATTTGGTGATCTGCATTACATATAAAAAAAAATACAATAATAAAAGTTTATAATAAAATATTATTTATTTTTGTCGAGAATTAAATAATTTTTCCCAATTTTCTTGCATTATCATTGCAGTAGCACCTTCAATGACACCAAATATATGAAGATTTGTCTGTAATATACTTCCATTTGAGTTTGGTCTATATAAGTTTATCATTACTTTCACTATTTTACGTATTATAAGCAGATCAAGCAAATGTAGTGCTTCAGCTTTAGTCTTAATCAATCTTTCTTGTTTAAACGTTTTATCTTTATAAGTATTCAACAAGGTGAGTTCTTCATGATCACATTTCAATTGACAATAAACCTGTATAATATTCTTTGGTGTAGCTATTTTACCATTTTCGTTCAATTTATTCACCACTTCTTCACTTACCTCTACCATTTTGAGCACATCTGACATCAAATTAACTTTAGATACAGGTTTAGCTTGTACTCGTAAACAGTTGTCACAATTTCCACATGGAGGATTCAGAGTATCACCATTCCATGCAAAATATTCTGCTAGCATATATTCTCTACAAGTATATTGCTCCTCACAAAAATAAACAACTTCAAATATTTTGGCTTGCCTTTTATCTATTTCAGAACCTTCATCTACTTCCTCAGTCACTCTACAAAAATCGTTTGTATTATTATTATTGGTTTTAATTTTACATTACAATATCAAAATACTTACAATTCTCTTCCTTGTGTTATAATTGTATAATTAGTACAAATATCATGACGGGAATAAAAAATCACAGATTTTGCAGAATTATGATCTCTTTCTGCTCTCCCTGTTTCTTGGACAAGATTGCCTATTATAAAAAGGTAAGATTATATTATATCAATCTGTTTAATTTTTAAAGCAGTAGTTAGTTACTTACCTATACTCAATGGAAATGTATAATGTATTACTAGGCGAATTTTTTTGTCATTAATTCCCATACCAAAAGCATTAGTTGCAATCATAATCTGAATTTTATTATCTTTCCATGATTTCAATTTTTTATTTTTTTCTCCATTACCTAGAGAACTGTAATACACTGCCATATTCATATCAAGATCAGCTTTTTCACAGAGTAGTTCATAAACATTATCACACACATGCACTGTTGGGCAGTAGATAATGCATTTTCCATCTTCTAATTCTTTCAACAACATGATAATTTCTCTAATTAATTTCTCTTTAGTACTTTTAGAATGCACCTCTATTTTAAGCTCTGGACATGAAAAAGAAATTCCTTGAACAAAGGTAACATCAGATGGAGAAATACAAAGATTTTCCAATATTGCATGAGCATCAATTTCCTTGCAAGTTCCTGTAAGCATCATAATTGGGATATCGGGAAATAGATGGTGATTTTCCTAAGTTTGTTCCATGAAAAGTTAGATTACATTTATTTCAATAATAATTATTTTACTAAAAAGCCAATTTATTTTAGTTTTTTTACCTATAATGTCCACTTTCTATAATACAATGTACTTCATCTATTACAAAAGACACAGGTGAATTTTTGGAAAAGTTCAACAGCATTTTGGTAAATGATTCATTATAAACAAAACTTTCTGCAGTCACATATATGAGTTTTGTCAATCCAACAGCAATTTCTGAAAAGACTTTTTCAAAGTATTCTCGTGGCCTATCTTCACCAGTATAAATACTAGCACACCCAATTCCAGCAATCTATAAAAGAGTAAGGTAAATTTTCTTTCTTTTAAATATAAATCATTAATAAAACTTACCACTTGATCATCAATTAAAGATACTAATGGGCTTATTACAATGGTCAAACCTCCACGCATTATAGCAGAAATCCAATAACACATTGATTTTCCAGCACCTGTTCTCATTGAAACAAAAGTATGATTTCCATTAACATATTCTGATATTGCCATTTCTTGTGATTCTTGAAACTTTTGATATTTGAATACTTTTGTAAGCACATCATATGATGTAGGTGGATTAGCTTTCAAGTCTTGTGAAGGTGGTGTGTATTGATTATTTGGAAATTCATGATGATATCCAAATTTCAAACAGAAGTCATGATACTGACACAATCCTGTTGGAGAATACTTGGGAAAAGCATCACAAGCCAGACATTTTATAATTTTTTCAAAATCAAATATATATTTGGCAAATGTAGGTTCAAATTCTTTAGCTTTTATTTTTTCCTGAACACTACGTCCATAAGGTACATAATCCTAAAAAAAAAAAAAAAAATCAAAGAATATTAACATATTATTTAATATATTTCAAACCAGGTTGTTTACCTTGTCCCAATCAAATGTCTCAAGATTCCTTTTCTGTTCTTGAATCTTCTTACCACGTTCTTGATTTCTTTCAGCAATACTAATAACGTTTTTCTGATTTTGCTTTATTCGCTGTTCACTTATTTGATTAATATTATATTTGTCAGCTTCAGATAATTGTTGGATATTACAAGCTGACCTGGAAATTTCCAGCATATTCAATAAACCATTATTATATTGAAGAACAGCAAGGGCATGGCGTGTGCTGTAAGTTTTCCAATAATCAATTTTTTTATCCTGAAAACAAAGTTTTACACAATTGAATGCTTCATTGTATGATGTTCTAATGTGAGTAATTAAACTTTGTTTTGTAGGTATATAAAAAATTTTTTTGAGAAATTCTCTAAACTGATCTATTTGATTGCTTGTATGATCTCTCAAATGTGGTTCTTTTAATTGAATATCAGGGTTTCCTTTTCTCCAACATACTTCATCCCAACAAAGGCTATGATTATCTGAAAGGTCCACCAATCTGTACCTTTTCTAGTTCATCATCAGACACAGTAATTTTATTTCCATCAAGCTTTCTTCCACTTGCTGCATACACACATGAATTATAATAGGTCATAATTGTATTTTCATAATCTTTCCATATAGAGTTTTTTGCTGTAAAAAAAGGATAATAATAAGTGGATTATTATGATTAATACCCAACTCACTTTTTATTCCTCTTCCAAAAGCTACCATTGCAGATGCATTATCTGTTGTTATTCCTAATACCTTTGATGACACACCTAATTCTTCTAAAAGAATTTTTACAGCATTCACCATATTTTCAGCACTGTGTGATTCATGAAATGGTATAATGTCAAGTAAAAAATGTTTCAGTTTCCATTCATCATTGATATAGTGACAAGTAACCCCAAGAAATGATGTGTGAGAATTTTCAGATGTCCAAATATCCAATGTTAATGATATTTTATTTTTTACATTTTGAATATGGTTTTTAACATGTTGTCGTTGTTTTGTGAATTTTTTGACAATTTGATTTTTAATGTATTTACGACATGGTTACCACTGATGACTTAAGACCTCCACCCATAATGAATGCTTCAACTATTTCATTATGAAGTTGTGCACCTGCTTTATAAGAACCTTGAAAATAACTCACAAACTTTTGACATTGAGATAAAACATTCTTGCCAAAACTAATTTTTTTTAACAATATCTGAACAAACTAAGTTTACATGATGTGCTACACAGCATAATGGACATCCTATTTATCACAAAGTGACAAAATTGAACATCGATCTTTTTTATATTGTGAAACAGAAATTTTCAATTATTTTAAAGTAAAAAAAAAGAGGAATATCGTTACAAAAAAACTGGTGCACCTTGCATATTATTTTTTTATATTGATAAGTTGTTTATTCTTTTCTTTATGTTTGGGCAAAATAAGATCCTCAGATCTTGGTCCTATCAAAAACTAGATGAGAAACAAAGTTTTTAAGGCGCATAACATAATAAGAGTAATATTAATAACTTTGCTTCTTGTTCATCTCTGCAACTGAACTTGATGGACTTGATGAGAAAGGACTTTCAGTATATAAAGCACCCAAAGAATGTTTATGCAAAGTTCCATGCATATTTGTTTGTGTAATTTTTATGTTACATTAATGAGTATTTTAAAGTACTTTTTCAATTAATTTTGTTAGTTGCACAATATAAATATGATCATCACTTTATGTCACATTTAGTGTTAAAATCAAAAGTCCACTATGCTGATATGATGTAGAAATATAATAGAATATTTAATAATATAGAATAGATATTTATATATGGGTTGTGTAGATTAAATTAACTTCAAGGTAAAAAAAGGATTTTTATATATTTATATGAAATTCAATATTAAAATCTATCTAAATTTTTTATAAATTAGATTTGCTGTTTAAATGATGCTTTTGTTTTTGATATAGAACAAATTTTGCTTTTTTATATTAAGTCTGTCTTAGATGTGATTGTTATGTAGATTTGTATTTATGTGGATTATCATCATTATGTATGTGATTGATAGTATAGAATTTATTTACGATTTCTTTTTTTTTTCATTTAGTCAATTAATTTCATTCCAAAAGCATAAATTATTTAATATTTATTAGTTATTAAAAGTTCTACATAATTGTTGTAAATTAATTAGTATATAGTACAACCTTATCCATAAATAAAATCTATTACACAATAAGGTCACAACACTTGGAACTGACCAATCAGATCCACAAAAAGTGACAGACATTAGATTTAATAATATAAAGATTAATAATATCCAATACATAAAATCCCAATTCAGCGCATGCATGCTATTGAAAATAAGTAGGGATAGTTCTATATATCACTTAAGATAACAATCAGGATATTATAAAACTGATAATTATAATCACATTACAAATGACTAAATTTTGAACCCTGAAATCCTTGATAATACCAATGTTCACTTTGTCTGGTTTTGTTGCAGTATGCCCCATTAAGGGGTTACACACTATTAAGCAAAAAATCCCTTAAAAACATTAATTGATCACTTGATTTTTAATAGTGTGTGACCCCTTTATGATATTCATGAATACAAAACCAGTGTGTAAATTTCAGTGTGTAACTAATGCAGATTTCTACAAATTTAGAAACTATCTGCAGAAAACTGCTAATACTAATGTACGATGTTACACCCGCACATTCCGCACATTGAATTTTATACACTGTACAAAACCCTATCAGAAATTTAATTTTTTCACGAATATCATTCATTATTTAGTGCATTATAGTATCTAACAAAAAAAATTTTTTTTTAAAAGGAATGCTTTGATTAATTAAATGGCTATTATTCTATTTAAAATATATCTGGAAACCAGGATCTCTAACGACATTGAATAAGGAAGTGAATAAAATAATTCAATCTGTATGATAATTTTTGCCTTTTGAGCCAAAAATGCTTCATTTGTATTTGTATTATGATGTTCAATTTTATTGCTAAGCAAACCAACGAATAGATTCCGTGATTATTTGGTATCAATATGTTCGTTTGTAAAAGTACAGCGCAATTCCAATATAACGTTTACGAATTATTACTTGATGGTGCATAATAACACTGATATTTTTTTGGTATCATCATTTGTTTTTTTGTTGGATTTATTTTTTTGAAGATTCTATTCTTTCAATGCTTCATTTATATGCTGGGTTTCAGACTCGATTTCAAGTAACATTACCATTATTGTGGTTTAATAACATTTAACTCGGAAAAAATAATCTCTAATAAAAAATTAATATTAATTCGTATTTCATTATGTATTTATTCCAGCATATATTATGGATATAATTTATAACAATTAATCAGTGCTTTAATTAAAAAAAGGATTTTGACGATAATAAAAAAGATAATGACTAACATATTTATTATTTTCATCTTCACTATAAAGGTAATTCGAATTTTAGAAGTGAAAAGTCTCATTTGTTAGAAGAGTACCTAGCATAGCAAAACCAATGTAAATATAATAATCATTTAATGCTAAGTTAACATAGGGCTTTAGAAACTTCAATGCTGGTATTTAAATGATGAATTTTTTAAAATTATTATATATTATACATATACATATGTAAACTCGATAAGTCGGTCACTGATAAGTCGGTAACTCGGATCTCGCGATAGGTCGGCCAAAATTTTCACTCCATTTTCTTAATATTTAAATAATTTAATTCGATAAGTCGGTTTACTCGATAAGTCCGATCATCGAGTTTACACATACTCAAAAAAACATTTTGTGATTGCATAGTAATAAGTTGGTTTTTTTAATAAAATTTTATTTCTTATATTTCTTATATTTAACATACAATTTATAATATCTCATTGATTGTTTTTTTGCAAAAAAAAAAAATAACATTATGAAAAATTCGACTAAAAAAAAAATTATATATATAAATTTCCAATTTTTATCCACATTGACTAGCCCTTTTTTTATATGGTTGAATGAAAGTAATCGGCCTTTGGTATTTAGGACCTTATATAATCAATAAAAATGATAATTTAATTAAAACAGAAAGCAACAAAGAGGTATGTATATGACACATTGTCATGTGGCATTTTTGAAAAGACAAAAATAAATTATATTTACTCGTTTTTCACAAGAAAGTTAATAACTTCATCGATAGAACGAGGAGTGAAACTGAATTTGTCGTTATCTAACTTATCGAAACTCATGTTTTCCATAATCACGAGTTTGAAATAATCTAGCAATGTTGGAACTGGGTGGATCTGGTTTTCGTAACGTTTTCGTAAGTCCTTATCTTCAACAACTTTCCACTTTGAGCCTTCAATACACACGATATGATCAGTTACCATTTTTTTAAAAAAGCATTGTGTTTAAAACGAAACAGTCACTCACCACCAGTAGCCTCTTCAAACTTTTGAAGCAATTCCTTTAATGTCAAGACCGCACCAGCGACTTGGATATGGGCATTACGAGCCTCTGGTATTTTAAGTGATTCAACAGTGTATTTTCCAATATCAAGCCAAGAAGTGCAGAAAATTTTTGTGCTATCATCAACATAGAACGTGGCTCTCTTGTCCTTTACGTCATATGCAAACCAGGTAAGGTATTCTTGGAATAATCCGTTGTAGATAAAAGTATACTCAATCCCACTTTCTTCTAGTTCCTTCTGAAATTTTATTTTATCATCCGTGAGCACATGAGCTCCAATCCTTCATTACAAAAAAAAAAACATGTTTATCATAATAACAACACACAATAACAACAAAATAAAAAAAGCAAAAAATAAAAACGCACTTGTATCTGTAACCAAATTCGGACGGAATGAACCTCTTCACATTAGCTTCTTTAGCGGCGGCCAACAACGAGGATTGAATAGAGGAAATAGAACCCTTATCGGTACTTACGACACTGACCAAAGCATCGGTTCCTTTAAGAGCTTTGACAAGATCATCCTTTTGACTGTAATCAGCATATAAAATTTCTGCGCCCCTAGAAGCCAACAATTTGGACTTTTCATTTTCGTTTTCCGGTTTTCTTCGAAGGACCTTCACCTTATAAGAGCCGTCGTCCAAAAATGCCTCTGCGATATGATAACCCAAATTACCCGTGGCTCCAACGATAGTTACTACTTTGAATGGTGAGCTGCTCATGATGAATCGAGGATATATTGTTTATTTTGATTTTTACCTTAAAATTAAAATCAAAGATAATAATTATTAATTGATAGAAATCAAGAATAATATTTTATTTTTTGTGTAGAACGAAAAAGTGACGCTGAAGTATTTACTTGTTTGTTTTGTTGATTTAGTGATTTATTGATTTATCAGTTGATTTATTATTCTTTTATTTTAATAAAAAAATCAACTTTTGATCAAACTCGCAAGTTATTTATACGTTTTACAAAAACGACCTGATACTAATATCAATGATTGATGATTAATTGGATCGCAAGTCGTCAAGCTATCCCTTAACTGGCAAGCTGTTAAATTTGTCAGCAAACGGTGAGTTGATGAATAATCCAGGAAATAATCCAGAACAATATATTGATAGATACAAGTCCATAAAATACTAAATATGGTTAAAATACTACCACCGATGGATCTATTTAAATTACATGATTCATGAACATACAATAAAGTTAAGAGATTACTGGTATGATAATATGAAAAAAAAAAATTATAATGTTAATATAAAACTCAGTGAGATCCATAGTATCATAATTCGATCGGCATATTATAATTCACCTAATAGTCGTGTGACATGTCCTAAAAATAATACTAATATACTAATGCGGCGGACATTTTCCCGGTGGTTTATCCTATTTCTGGGATAATATGGCACGTCATGCTGGACAAAAGTGTACTAAATTGTTGCAATTATATATGGGTGTCTAATTTTTTTTTTTTTTAGGCTTGTCAAAATGTTTAAAGTCTAAACGTTGGTTTAGTCATAATAGTCAAGCCTGAAAACACCCATCAAAATTGCAACAAAATGTTGCAATTATTTACAACAATGTCGCAATTATTTCTTACAACAAAATGTAGTACACTTTTGTCCAGAATGGCGTGCCATAGGATAACCATATATTAATATGAAACAAATACTGACGTCTAAATTCACCTCAGTTAAATTTCCCCGGATCGAGGTACAACTTCCCTTTCCGTGATATAATAGTAATATAGTTGATTACGAGGAAAAGTTTAAAACAGGAATAATTAATTTATTACGAGGGATTACAAATGCGCAATAGTTATCATTTCATTAATAATCAAAGTCAAACGTTTTTAATATAAAATTAAACTATCTTCCTCAACAAAAGAGAAAGAAAACAAAGAATAATTCACAACATGAGGGAAGAAGAGAGAGCACATAATGTTCCATTGGTGACATGTTCGTTGGAATAGTTGTGAGAAAAAATTTACAATTACAATTAAAAATAATTGCACAACGTATTATATCAACAAATCAGAAAAGATTATAATTGTTCCAAGAAAAGTAATGAGCAAATCAACATTAATATGATAAACATTTTGGGTCTATTTTATGAAGCAACGTTATTTTTAAGAGGCCAATCAATAATTGTTGTAATGATGGTTAAACAAAATTTTCAATTAAATAACTTAAATGGCAGTGAATTTGCAGTGAGTTTTATTAACCCGAATTGAATAATTAATTATTAAATATAAATAAATAAAAATACATATATATATATTATATTATAAATAAATATCGTTCTATTTTACAAAAATTATTGATTATTTTTTAATGTTTTAATTTCATTCATCAAAATTTGTATTTGTGTCATTAATTCATTTTTAAGATTATTTTCGATTTCCTTCATGTCATTTCTAAGATCATTTCTAAGATTACTTTCAATTCCTTTAAGATCATTTTCATTTTTCTCGAGACTATTTCCGATTTTTTCTAATCTGTAATTAATCTTTGAATCATGTGATACTGGTTCAGGCATTTCGGCTATTTTTCTGAGTTTGTCAGAAATAAATGGAAGAAATTCTACACTTTCTTTGCTGTTATCATATTCTCTTATTTTTTCCCGAATATCGTCAATTGGTACATAATAATGTCTAAAAGCAAGCAAAAAATATTTATTTATTATTATTAAATAGAAAATTATTCGAAAATCAATTATAATAAATTATATTAAATTAATATTTACAATACATCCGGAAACCAATGTTTCCAACGGCGTTGATTGGGAAGTAAATAAAATAATTCAATCTCACTAACAATCTAAAGTTAATAATTAAAAACATATAGTTATTATTATCGTTGTTATAATAATGTAATGTTATATATATATATATATATATATATATACATACATACATAATACCATATATATAAATATATATAAATTAACAAGTACCTTTCCTTTTTGAAGCAAGAATATTTCATCTTTATTAAAACCATCTATTTCATTACTTAACAAACCAATGAATAAATTCATTAGGTACACCACGACTATGAATGAAAATAGGATTACTAATATTGTCAAGTAAGGATTTGTTTCTAATTCCCATGCTCCAAATGCTCCATTATCGCCTATTAAAAAAAATATATATATTAAATATGATTGATTACATCTAGTAGTAATTTATAATCAAATAGAATTAAAATTACCTGTAAGGAAATTATACATTGCAAGTGTTGAAGACTTATAATATGCAAACATATTGGTATTGTGATCAGGTGGTTGCATGAGAAAAGAATCTTCAACACGTGAATTAGTGCTTTTAGAATATGTATAATATCTTGTAGCAAGGCTCCAAGGGTTATTATTAATACTATCATCGAAATTAGGGCCCACGTCTATATTAATTGGTGTACTTGGTTTCAATAATAAGTGGAATGCATGTGCGAAGCTTAAAATGATTATAGTTAAAATTACTAAAAATGAAAAGACTTTTCTTGCAACTCCTATTACTATAGCAAAATAAATTCCAAAATATTTGATAACTCTTAAAAATAATAAAAATTTCAAGTCTAATAATAAACTTGATGCTGAAACCAGCGAAACGAGTAGTTGATCATCAATCTTCTCATGATGACACAACAATAGAACTGAGGTAACAACTGGTATGAAATAAGCGCCAAAATCTATTAAATAAATAATTTAACAATTAGTCTACGATTAAGTTGATAGTATTATTATTTTATATGATTTGAAAAATAAATTTCTTACCAAAAAGATTCCAAAAATCAAATACATATTCTTTTGGGTCCCAAACGAATTGTCTAACTTCAAAATTGAGATGAAACAATCCAAGAATAATTGTGCTATATAATAACGAGGTTTTGATGCTCGGATTCAACAGATCGTCATTTGTAGAAGTTGCAAGAGAAAAGCTTAATAAAAATGTCACAAGTCTAATAATAAACTTGATGCTGAAACCAGCGAAACGAGTAGTTGATCATCAATCTTCTCATGATGACACAACAATAGAACTGAGGTAACAACTGGTATGAAATAAGCGCCAAAATCTATTAAATAAATAATTTAACAATTAGTCTACGATTAAGTTGATAGTATTATTATTTTATATGATTTGAAAAATAAATTTCTTACCAAAAAGATTCCAAAAATCAAATACATATTCTTTTGGGTCCCAAACGAATTGTCTAACTTCAAAATTGAGATGAAACAATCCAAGAATAATTGTGCTATATAATAACGAGGTTTTGATGCTCGGATTCAACAGATCGTCATTTGTAGAAGTTGCAAGAGAAAAGCTTAATAAAAATGTCATGTAAATGAACCAAATTCCATAATAATATTTATACCCAAATCTATCCCATTTTAAATCCAACAGCACTTTGCCATTCCAATGTTTAAACATTTCCAAACTATCAAATTCAACAAATGCATTATTTGTTGGCTTGTATAATAATTCTTTCCAAAATGAATAGTCTTTTGTATAAGTATATAGCTCAGGGAAAGGAATTATTAATCTCACACAAGATTTAAATGTAGTGTTTTTTTCATATTCATCAAAATTATTAAAATCATGAATATATTTATTTACGAAACCTTTGCCCATTTGATAAAAACTATAAATGTAATCATAAATAGAACCCTCGTTTTGTTTAACAATTATCAAGTCATCATCTTCACAATTAGCTTTATAAAATTTAGTAACGGGGTAGGTTGAATTCTCAAATGGAAATAATATGATAGAAGTCCGAGCAAAAAATCTTGATAATAATTTATAATAGGTTTTTTCTATCCTTGGCAATTCTGATACAATTATACACAATATACTAAGATTTGACTCAATATCATTTGTAAAGTGATGAAGACAAGAATTTAGTACTTTTTCTACGATAACACCATCATTTCCATCTAAAGCTCTATCTAGAATTTCTCTTCCATATTTACTTAAATAATAGAAATCATCTAACATGTGTAA
>CAUDNR010001646.1:63607-85049 GCA_958430865.1 Entrophospora sp. SA101 | reverse complement strand
TAAATTGTTCGGAAGAACTCGAAAATTTTCAGTCCAGTTTCGGTTGGATTTGGGTTGTTGGTTGGGACCGAATCGAAAAAACCAAATCCGACCTGAAACCCAAAAACTTTTGGGATTGTATCAATTATACTCGAGGTCAAAATTATTGAATTGCGATTAAAAATTGCATTGCACTACCTACCATAATTTTATACAACTGACGCGAGACGCGAGACGCAGGACTCAATTCATGGCGCAAGCATGTTTTATGACAATTTATTAGCTAAAAACCTCTTTTTGGCTATGAAACATTGATGTTACATTAAAAATTAAAAATTAAATAGTTTTAAAGCTTGAATTAATTCATGAATTGTGTCATGTGTAATGATGGTGGCTGAAAATTATTTTAGCAAATCCGAAATGGTTTCGCTACAGAAATTAATAATTTAGGTCCCTACTAGTGATGAAACTTAAACTGTGGTTGAATCGTCAAAATTATGAGCAAAGTTTTTATATTTTGATAAATAAAACGGATTTATCGAAGTGCCATCCAATCGTATGTCGGACATGTGATCTGTAGTCTCTTTCATTTAATAATATTCGTATTTTGCATTTAATATTTTTATTATTTATATATATATTTATTTATTTATTAGTCACTTTTTGACTTAATTCATTTTGTAATAATAATAAACACTTTTATAATTTAACAATAAAACAAATTAATTCTTTTTTCTGTTTAATAAAACACTTGTGGTCAGAAATTAAACAGTGGTTTTCGTCTGCAGTTTAGGTTTCAACAATTTCGTCAGATTTTCAAAGGCCTAAAGTATGGATGAATCATGCCCTGCATCATGAATTACATCTTGCGCCCCACGCATCGCGAATTGTGTTTTGCGTCATGCATAACACCAATTGCGGCTTTTAAAATCAATATAACTACAGTATATATATACAATGTGTTGCAAAAAAACCGGAAAAATCAAATTAATCATCATGGAACAACCATTTCGTTAATTCACATAGAAAATATTTCCATTCGATAGGTTAAGAGCAGAACTTTTATTGAATATATTTTAATACGAAATACTTTCACTATTAATTTTAATTACAGCAGATATCTTGATTTTTTTTATCAAAGTAAATTAATTAGAAATAAATCAAGAGTTGGATTCCACTTTTCTATGATGAATCGTCTCACATCTTTAAATTTTAACTTCTATCACATTATTTATAATTGATTACCAAAATTTTAAAGAAATCTAGCATATAATAATAATAATAATAATAATAATAAATTGTGATATGTCTTGTGATTCCAAAGGTGATTCCGTTTCTTCGAACGATTAACTCTCCTATAAGCCACATCGCCTGTTTCATACAACTTATTAATATTGAAATAGTTATTTAAGAATGGAGTGTTAACAATCTGGTATATTTATTAGGTAAATGTATCTCGTTTATTCTAATAACATAATTCAACAATATTGTGAATTTTAAAAGCAAATTACTCAACAGCTAATTGCCAGATTCGGTTAGAAAATAATTTAAAGTGATTTTAAAAAGCAAGGTTTTGTTTGAAAATTTATTTGAGTCAAGTTGATGAATTTTTAGTGATATTATAAAAAGTTTTTTGACAACAGTAATATTAATATTCGGATATCAGTCACATGAATGAGATTCGAACACCTTTTGCGTGTAACAACAATTCTCCATGATATTATTGGATGCACTCTTTCAGATTTTATTACATAGTGGTTAGCTAAATAGCTTATTTGATTACCTTTGGTTCATCATGATGCTAGTAATTCAACAATAAAAGGATCATATATAACATTATTTTGTTTTCTATTTTTATCACTTACAAAAATCTGTACCAAAACCTGCCTTATGTACTATGTAAAAGTCATTTTATATTGGCCAGCCGTGTGTTTCAAACTCGAACGGCTCAAGCATATTATTAATAATATTGCATATTACTGTTACGCATAATTAACTTCAAAGTCAAAATTCGAAAAACACGACTCATATGTATGTAAAAGTTGCTCTACACACTAATATTGACCTGCCTGTGTGTGTATCAAATTCGGGCACTGAAGACAATTCATGTTTTGATTTTTTTCACTTCATGAAATGTAATAATAAATATTTTTAATTTTTATCTTGAAAGAAAATATACGGAAAATGGTTTTTAATAAGTAATAATAATAATTTTAATAAGTAAAATTCCCAATTCAAATTATAGCATTTGTAAACTACCTATCATCCCGGGCGCACATTTTTTACAGAGATTCTTTTACAGTGTAATTTTATAATTCGGAACTTTTGATAATCCTATTTTATCATTATCATTGTTGTTGTCGTGGTGTCCTTGATCTTGTTATTGATGTGTCAATATTTGAGGTTCGAAATAAGAGGGAAACAAGGAGGAAGTGGATTTTCTTTGTAGTTGCATATAAAACATACAAAATCCATTATGACTGGATTAGTAGTTTTACATATCATGTGATATATTTATGCAAACGTGCATTGCATTACGTGAAATCAAAATGTAATGTTACTAACGTAGAGAGACATTTCTTTCAGGCCTTTCTAGTGCAAAGAATTCGACTTTTTATATTCAGTTACAGCGTCCTTCTCTACTTACTGCTACCTTCAATCAAACGAAAAGGAATCCAGCGAGTCCCAAGAAGGAGCTCTGCTCATTGCTACATGGATCTGATCCGGTGCAAAACATATTTTCATCTACTGTAAGAACCACATGTGGAAATTTTGGGCCTTGTGTCTTACGAACCGTCAATGCAAAAGCGTTCTGCAGTGGGAATTGATACCTTGAGGCACGTACACCGCTAATTTCAAAGTTTGCGGCGGTTTTCTGAATGTTTATTTAGTAATGTTTTCATTCATTGGAAATGTGACTTCAACAAAACAACATTTCCAATCTTCTCTTTGATTTATCTGAGGCGGGAATTTATTTTAATATTATGATGGGACATGAAAAATCGCTAATGTTAAAATAAAAACTGGTTGAATGCAAAATGCAAAATGTAACCATATATTTCTATTTCCTGTAAAAATGGCAGGTGTTTATATTTTAAATTTCTTGATCTATGGTGCATTTGCAACAAGCTGAAATTCCGAAACTTTAGATTTCTCTATTTCATTGGTTAAAATACTTTCACATAAAATTTTCCCACCTAGTTCACTTGGGGAAAAAAATCTCTGAAATATATAATTAAATGAATAAATCTTTTATGAAGATTTACACAATAGTTGATCATTCTCTTTTGTATCTCCAGTAATCGATTTTGTCATGATTGGATAATCCTACTTTTATTGGAGATACCAATAAAAATTATTGTCGTACGATGTTAAATATTTTTATCATTTATTTTTATTTTTTTAAATTAATGCAAAGGATATTAATTTGTTTTAAATTGTTCTTTAGAATTCTCTTGCTGCAGTAAAAAATGCACGGACAATATCCGAGTCTTTTGAAGCTTCATTCGCACTTATTATCACTGGTTCAGGAATCAGATAAAGTTAATCTACTTTTTGGAGGCATTTTGTTTCAAAAGTAAAAAAAAAAAAAAAATATGGTAATAATTGTGAAAGAATAAAAGTGCAAAATTAAATGTTTAAATAAATGGTAAATGAATTTTTATTTGTGATAAGGGTAAATGATTGTTTCATTCCCATCTTGCCTTTTTATATAATCAATTAAAAAAGAAAGAATACTTAATCCTTTGTAAAGAACAAATAATTTAATTGATTTTTTATTTTATTTTTCCATTACTGTTACTGTTACTACACATAATAATAAATATTAAGATCTTTATCCGTTATTTAATCCTTGATTTTTGGTTTCCCCTATAAGTTTTTCCATTTGCATCATCATCATTATTATTCTAATAACTCTTTGTCGATTGAAAAGCAATCGTTCATTTAATCTAATCCTTTATTCTCCATAAGCATCTGTAAACAAAGATTATAAATAAATAAATAAATAAATAAATAATAAATATATATATTTATTAATGTAACACGAACTTATTTTAACGAATTAATCACGTAAAAGTCACAGGTGTGCGTTTATCTGTAACTCCCGAGGTTGGGAATTAGACATAGAGGTGCACTTATGGAGGGTTCATTTTATAAACGGCCGAGATTAAAACATAAATAAAAAAGTCAAGACTTCAAATACGAATGGTCGCCTACATTTCCATGGTTGAGGCGCATTGTAAAGCTTTGCTACTAAAGGTAATTTGTTTACAGTCAACCCTTGTTTCAACGAGTTATAATATTCACGTTACAAAGAGATTTTAAATTCTTGCCTCCCATATTAATATCAAATTCGTTGAGACATGAGTAAATTTACATTAAATTCGTTCAACTGTATTTTGGTCATTATTTTTTAGATAATTTGTAATGTTAGAGCATGAAAATCTGTTTACGTGATGACACGAAACAAATATGATCATGTGTAACCGGTTATCATAATCAAAAAAAAACATAATTTTAAAGGTAACTAACTACTTTTGGTTGTTCAATTCGATACAAATTTAGAAACTATCTGCAAAACGTTTCTTAATTTGGCCAACATATTCATGCAAATATTTATTATTATAATAATGAATTATTATTATTATTATTCCGAAGCAAGTTTTGATTGGTGAAAGACTACATATTCGTATGTTCTGTTGTTCTGTTGGAAAGCAAAATATTGACATTTAGAATCAATCTTGATTTATAATTAATGATATTATTATTTATTTATTATTATATAATAGTTACTGTAAAATGACTTTGTGTATATATATTAATATAATTTTGTATAACAACAGTTTTTTTGCCTTTAATATTGAAATAAACAACTTATTTAATATTTATAAAATTACACACACTTCCTTGATCGGAAGCATGAAAATGTCACAAAAGTCGACAAAATCCTCATTCAGACCGTTAAACGAGCCATTTTATGCTTACTTGAGAGGGATCGATCGGCAAACAAAAGTTTCTCGAGCTCGAGGAAATGTCCAAATACCCGATATTCGACTATATCTATATCATTTTAAAGAAAGGAACTTTCCAAAAAATACATGTTTGCTTTCGTATAAAAAATATTTCTAATCCTTCGGTTATAACATTTTAATATCTTGTCCTACAATCACAATATTAATATAATAAATTTAATGACCGCGCCATAAAATTCTTTTTTTCAAAAAGATCAATTATTAGACGTGTCGAGGAAACAATAACAACAATCGCAACACATTTTACCAATGATGATAATGCAATAAAAGTTTTACCCCTTTTTTCCTTTTTAAAGGCGGATGCATTTCCCGAAAATATATATAATCTTCCAAAATTAGTAAAGTTTCAAAGTACTCATGTATTGTACTATAAATATATAAACAAACAAACGCGTTTACAGTAAGTAATTCGGGTGTTGCAAATCTATTTGAAAAAAGGAAAGTATACATACATTTTGTGTAATTATTATAATTATTATTATAAATTTAATTTCTTTTTATCCTTTATTATTATTACTATCACAGATCCAGCTTTGTATAAAAATAACGCGCGATTTTCTTATTTACGAAAAAAAAAAAAATTTCTCTTGGCCGAAATATTTTTTTACAAAACACATTCAAAAAATAATTCTTTTATTTTTTATTTAACAATCCTTGAAAATGGTAAAAGATTATTATAATAACAGTAACCTTATAGAAGTAGTAACAGAAATGAACCCGAAAAAGAAAACATTATCTTATGAAAGTAATTATAATCTCCTAACAAATATATATGATGACTATAGTGATATGGAACAGCCATATAAAATCAATCAACACAACGGATGCCCTGTTAGTGAAATAAAATTTAATCCTAATGCTAAGCATTTTATAACTTATAGTCAAGAAGATCAATCAATAATCAGATGGTTAATCGATTCTGATGGAGGAAAAATTCAATTTGATAAATATTTTAAATTTTCCAATGATGATTTATTTGAATTTACAAATCAAGAAGAACCTATTCTCATACATATAGACGATTTCTTTGAAGACAACTTTATAATGCACATTGATAGAGAGGGCATTCGTTATCATAGTAAGCAATTTTGTAAATCTATATTTTTTTTTATTTTTTATTTTTTATTTTTTGTTATTTATAAACAATTTTTTTTTGGTTTTTAGAATTTATTGATATTTCAAAAAGAAACTTTATAGAGATTTCATCTATGGAAATACAAACAGAAATAGAACATCATGGACGCTTTACCAGTAATAATGATTTCATAATAACAGAATATACTGAAGAGGATAATGGAGAAGCTGATATTAAATGTTATGATACAAATCTATCTCAGTATACATATAATAGTGCAAAAGATAAATTGTATTGTAAACCAACGTTTCATATTAATACTGATGGACTTCGTCCAAATATTCTATCTCATTTTGAAAATTTTCTGATTGCTCATGATTGTACATTAATATCACAATGGGACACTACAAATTTTTCACACAAAAAAAGTTTTTATTTACTTGATCAAGCGTGCGAACATGTTGCCTTTAATAAGGATAAAACAATAGTCGTATTACATTATACAACTAATTCAAAATTGGTAGTTTACTCAATGGAACGGAATATTACCATTTCTTCATGTAAGTATTTAAATAATTTTTTTATAAACAATTAAAAATTTATGATTTTAATAATAAACAACAACAATAATAAATATATATTGTTTTTTAGTTGATTTGGGAAAACATAACGTCGTCAAGAAGTTGGATTTTATTTATTCAAAGTATACAAACTATCAATATTTATTAGTAATAACTTTTAATGATGATACAAAAAAATATAATTGCAAAATAATGGATCCTTATGGTCTTGAAAATGCTATTGACAATACAGATTATTTTTATGAAAATATTATAAATGTTACAACAAAAGATATTTCATTTGGACCAATTTTTCAAGATAATAAAATGATTATAGTCCATGATAATGAAATTTATGTTAAAAACGTTATCAGAAATGAAATGTTAGATGATGTCGAACAAATACATATAAAAAATAATTATAATTTATATATTAAGAAAATATTACTTGAAGTATACGAGAAGGCTTGGGATTATACCTTAATACCAAATACTACTATCAAACCAGGAAAATCTATTCAATGGATAGCAACATATCATGACGATCGTTCTCGTATTATCATAAAAGTCCAAAAAAAAAATGATGATGATGAAGAAATGTGGAATACGATTGACGAATATCCAATATATTTTAGAGATAAATTTATACATTGCAGAGTGTTAATTAATGATGATTTATTTTTAACAACAAATGACACTATACAAATTTTATCATTAAACAATCAATCTAGAATATTTGTCAAATATATTAAAACAGTCTTTTTTCACATTGAAGGAACTGCCGAAGAGATCAAAGAGACTCGATTAGAAAATTTTGAATCATTAAATAATTCTAATACTATCGAAGAACATTTATTTGATTTTGATAATATATTTCTAAATAGTGCCTGGTCAAATATCGGCCACGAAAATAAGAATACTGGACAGCCTTATAAAACAATGATTTTACACATGTTAGATGATTTCTATTATTTAAGTAAATATGGAAGAGAAATTCTAGATAGAGCTTTAGATGGAAATGATGGTGTTATCGTAGAAAAAGTACTAAATTCTTGTCTTCATCACTTTACAAATGATATTGAGTCAAATCTTAGTATATTGTGTATAATTGTATCAGAATTGCCAAGGATAGAAAAAACCTATTATAAATTATTATCAAGATTTTTTGCTCGGACTTCTATCATATTATTTCCATTTGAGAATTCAACCTACCCCGTTACTAAATTTTATAAAGCTAATTGTGAAGATGATGACTTGATAATTGTTAAACAAAACGAGGGTTCTATTTATGATTACATTTATAGTTTTTATCAAATGGGCAAAGGTTTCGTAAATAAATATATTCATGATTTTAATAATTTTGATGAATATGAAAAAAACACTACATTTAAATCTTGTGTGAGATTAATAATTCCTTTCCCTGAGCTATATACTTATACAAAAGACTATTCATTTTGGAAAGAATTATTATACAAGCCAACAAATAATGCATTTGTTGAATTTGATAGTTTGGAAATGTTTAAACATTGGAATGGCAAAGTGCTGTTGGATTTAAAATGGGATAGATTTGGGTATAAATATTATTATGGAATTTGGTTCATTTACATGACATTTTTATTAAGCTTTTCTCTTGCAACTTCTACAAATGACGATCTGTTGAATCCGAGCATCAAAACCTCGTTATTATATAGCACAATTATTCTTGGATTGTTTCATCTCAATTTTGAAGTTAGACAATTCGTTTGGGACCCAAAAGAATATGTATTTGATTTTTGGAATCTTTTTGGTAAGAAATTTATTTTTCAAATCATATAAAATAATAATACTATCAACTTAATCGTAGACTAATTGTTAAATTATTTATTTAATAGATTTTGGCGCTTATTTCATACCAGTTGTTACCTCAGTTCTATTGTTGTGTCATCATGAGAAGATTGATGATCAACTACTCGTTTCGCTGGTTTCAGCATCAAGTTTATTATTAGACTTGAAATTTTTATTATTTTTAAGAGTTATCAAATATTTTGGAATTTATTTTGCTATAGTAATAGGAGTTGCAAGAAAAGTCTTTTCATTTTTAGTAATTTTAACTATAATCATTTTAAGCTTCGCACATGCATTCCACTTATTATTGAAACCAAGTACACCAATTAATATAGACGTGGGCCCTAATTTCGATGATAGTATTAATAATAACCCTTGGAGCCTTGCTACAAGATATTATACATATTCTAAAAGCACTAATTCACGTGTTGAAGATTCTTTTCTCATGCAACCACCTGATCACAATACCAATATGTTTGCATATTATAAGTCTTCAACACTTGCAATGTATAATTTCCTTACAGGTAATTTTAATTCTATTTGATTATAAATTACTACTAGATGTAATCAATCATATTTAATATATATATTTTTTTTAATAGGCGATAATGGAGCATTTGGAGCATGGGAATTAGAAACAAATCCTTACTTGACAATATTAGTAATCCTATTTTCATTCATAGTCGTGGTGTACCTAATGAATTTATTCATTGGTTTGTTAAGTAATGAAATAGATGGTTTTAATAAAGATGAAATATTCTTGCTTCAAAAAGGAAAGGTACTTGTTAATTTATATATATTTATATATATGGTATTATGTATGTATGTATATATATATATATATATATATATATATAACATTACATTATTATAACAACGATAATAATAACTATATGTTTTTAATTATTAACTTTAGATTGTTAGTGAGATTGAATTATTTTATTTACTTCCCAATCAACGCCGTTGGAAACATTGGTTTCCGGATGTATTGTAAATATTAATTTAATATAATTTATTATAATTGATTTTCGAATAATTTTCTATTTAATAATAATAAATAAATATTTTTTGCTTGCTTTTAGACATTATTATGTACCAATTGACGATATTCGGGAAAAAATAAGAGAATATGATAACAGCAAAGAAAGTGTAGAATTTCTTCCATTTATTTCTGACAAACTCAGAAAAATAGCCGAAATGCCTGAACCAGTATCACATGATTCAAAGATTAATTACAGATTAGAAAAAATCGGAAATAGTCTCGAGAAAAATGAAAATGATCTTAAAGGAATTGAAAGTAATCTTAGAAATGATCTTAGAAATGACATGAAGGAAATCGAAAATAATCTTAAAAATGAATTAATGACACAAATACAAATTTTGATGAATGAAATTAAAACATTAAAAAATAATCAATAATTTTTGTAAAATAGAACGATATTTATTTATAATATAATATATATATATGTATTTTTATTTATTTATATTTAATAATTAATTATTCAATTCGGGTTAATAAAACTCACTGCAAATTCACTGCCATTTAAGTTATTTAATTGAAAATTTTGTTTAACCATCATTACAACAATTATTGATTGGCCTCTTAAAAATAACGTTGCTTCATAAAATAGACCCAAAATGTTTATCATATTAATGTTGATTTGCTCATTACTTTTCTTGGAACAATTATAATCTTTTCTGATTTGTTGATATAATACGTTGTGCAATTATTTTTAATTGTAATTGTAAATTTTTTCTCACAACTATTCCAACGAACATGTCACCAATGGAACATTATGTGCTCTCTCTTCTTCCCTCATGTTGTGAATTATTCTTTGTTTTCTTTCTCTTTTGTTGAGGAAGATAGTTTAATTTTATATTAAAAACGTTTGACTTTGATTATTAATGAAATGATAACTATTGCGCATTTGTAATCCCTCGTAATAAATTAATTATTCCTGTTTTAAACTTTTCCTCGTAATCAACTATATTACTATTATATCACGGAAAGGGAAGTTGTACCTCGATCCGGGGAAATTTAACTGAGGTGAATTTAGACGTCAGTATTTGTTTCATATTAATATATGGTTATCCTATGGCACGCCATTCTGGACAAAAGTGTACTACATTTTGTTGTAAGAAATAATTGCGACATTGTTGTAAATAATTGCAACATTTTGTTGCAATTTTGATGGGTGTTTTCAGGCTTGACTATTATGACTAAACCAACGTTTAGACTTTAAACATTTTGACAAGCCTAAAAAAAAAAAAAATTAGACACCCATATATAATTGCAACAATTTAGTACACTTTTGTCCAGCATGACGTGCCATATTATCCCAGAAATAGGATAAACCACCGGGAAAATGTCCGCCGCATTAGTATATTAGTATTATTTTTAGGACATGTCACACGACTATTAGGTGAATTATAATATGCCGATCGAATTATGATACTATGGATCTCACTGAGTTTTATATTAACATTATAATTTTTTTTTTTCATATTATCATACCAGTAATCTCTTAACTTTATTGTATGTTCATGAATCATGTAATTTAAATAGATCCATCGGTGGTAGTATTTTAACCATATTTAGTATTTTATGGACTTGTATCTATCAATATATTGTTCTGGATTATTTCCTGGATTATTCATCAACTCACCGTTTGCTGACAAATTTAACAGCTTGCCAGTTAAGGGATAGCTTGACGACTTGCGATCCAATTAATCATCAATCATTGATATTAGTATCAGGTCGTTTTTGTAAAACGTATAAATAACTTGCGAGTTTGATCAAAAGTTGATTTTTTTATTAAAATAAAAGAATAATAAATCAACTGATAAATCAATAAATCACTAAATCAACAAAACAAACAAGTAAATACTTCAGCGTCACTTTTTCGTTCTACACAAAAAATAAAATATTATTCTTGATTTCTATCAATTAATAATTATTATCTTTGATTTTAATTTTAAGGTAAAAATCAAAATAAACAATATATCCTCGATTCATCATGAGCAGCTCACCATTCAAAGTAGTAACTATCGTTGGAGCCACGGGTAATTTGGGTTATCATATCGCAGAGGCATTTTTGGACGACGGCTCTTATAAGGTGAAGGTCCTTCGAAGAAAACCGGAAAACGAAAATGAAAAGTCCAAATTGTTGGCTTCTAGGGGCGCAGAAATTTTATATGCTGATTACAGTCAAAAGGATGATCTTGTCAAAGCTCTTAAAGGAACCGATGCTTTGGTCAGTGTCGTAAGTACCGATAAGGGTTCTATTTCCTCTATTCAATCCTCGTTGTTGGCCGCCGCTAAAGAAGCTAATGTGAAGAGGTTCATTCCGTCCGAATTTGGTTACAGATACAAGTGCGTTTTTATTTTTTGCTTTTTTTATTTTGTTGTTATTGTGTGTTGTTATTATGATAAACATGTTTTTTTTTTTGTAATGAAGGATTGGAGCTCATGTGCTCACGGATGATAAAATAAAATTTCAGAAGGAACTAGAAGAAAGTGGGATTGAGTATACTTTTATCTACAACGGATTATTCCAAGAATACCTTACCTGGTTTGCATATGACGTAAAGGACAAGAGAGCCACGTTCTATGTTGATGATAGCACAAAAATTTTCTGCACTTCTTGGCTTGATATTGGAAAATACACTGTTGAATCACTTAAAATACCAGAGGCTCGTAATGCCCATATCCAAGTCGCTGGTGCGGTCTTGACATTAAAGGAATTGCTTCAAAAGTTTGAAGAGGCTACTGGTGGTGAGTGACTGTTTCGTTTTAAACACAATGCTTTTTTAAAAAAATGGTAACTGATCATATCGTGTGTATTGAAGGCTCAAAGTGGAAAGTTGTTGAAGATAAGGACTTACGAAAACGTTACGAAAACCAGATCCACCCAGTTCCAACATTGCTAGATTATTTCAAACTCGTGATTATGGAAAACATGAGTTTCGATAAGTTAGATAACGACAAATTCAGTTTCACTCCTCGTTCTATCGATGAAGTTATTAACTTTCTTGTGAAAAACGAGTAAATATAATTTATTTTTGTCTTTTCAAAAATGCCACATGACAATGTGTCATATACATACCTCTTTGTTGCTTTCTGTTTTAATTAAATTATCATTTTTATTGATTATATAAGGTCCTAAATACCAAAGGCCGATTACTTTCATTCAACCATATAAAAAAAGGGCTAGTCAATGTGGATAAAAATTGGAAATTTATATATATAATTTTTTTTTTAGTCGAATTTTTCATAATGTTATTTTTTTTTTTTGCAAAAAAACAATCAATGAGATATTATAAATTGTATGTTAAATATAAGAAATATAAGAAATAAAATTTTATTAAAAAAACCAACTTATTACTATGCAATCACAAAATGTTTTTTTGAGTATGTGTAAACTCGATGATCGGACTTATCGAGTAAACCGACTTATCGAATTAAATTATTTAAATATTAAGAAAATGGAGTGAAAATTTTGGCCGACCTATCGCGAGATCCGAGTTACCGACTTATCAGTGACCGACTTATCGAGTTTACATATGTATATGTATAATATATAATAATTTTAAAAAATTCATCATTTAAATACCAGCATTGAAGTTTCTAAAGCCCTATGTTAACTTAGCATTAAATGATTATTATATTTACATTGGTTTTGCTATGCTAGGTACTCTTCTAACAAATGAGACTTTTCACTTCTAAAATTCGAATTACCTTTATAGTGAAGATGAAAATAATAAATATGTTAGTCATTATCTTTTTTATTATCGTCAAAATCCTTTTTTTAATTAAAGCACTGATTAATTGTTATAAATTATATCCATAATATATGCTGGAATAAATACATAATGAAATACGAATTAATATTAATTTTTTATTAGAGATTATTTTTTCCGAGTTAAATGTTATTAAACCACAATAATGGTAATGTTACTTGAAATCGAGTCTGAAACCCAGCATATAAATGAAGCATTGAAAGAATAGAATCTTCAAAAAAATAAATCCAACAAAAAAACAAATGATGATACCAAAAAAATATCAGTGTTATTATGCACCATCAAGTAATAATTCGTAAACGTTATATTGGAATTGCGCTGTACTTTTACAAACGAACATATTGATACCAAATAATCACGGAATCTATTCGTTGGTTTGCTTAGCAATAAAATTGAACATCATAATACAAATACAAATGAAGCATTTTTGGCTCAAAAGGCAAAAATTATCATACAGATTGAATTATTTTATTCACTTCCTTATTCAATGTCGTTAGAGATCCTGGTTTCCAGATATATTTTAAATAGAATAATAGCCATTTAATTAATCAAAGCATTCCTTTTAAAAAAAAATTTTTTTTGTTAGATACTATAATGCACTAAATAATGAATGATATTCGTGAAAAAATTAAATTTCTGATAGGGTTTTGTACAGTGTATAAAATTCAATGTGCGGAATGTGCGGGTGTAACATCGTACATTAGTATTAGCAGTTTTCTGCAGATAGTTTCTAAATTTGTAGAAATCTGCATTAGTTACACACTGAAATTTACACACTGGTTTTGTATTCATGAATATCATAAAGGGGTCACACACTATTAAAAATCAAGTGATCAATTAATGTTTTTAAGGGATTTTTTGCTTAATAGTGTGTAACCCCTTAATGGGGCATACTGCAACAAAACCAGACAAAGTGAACATTGGTATTATCAAGGATTTCAGGGTTCAAAATTTAGTCATTTGTAATGTGATTATAATTATCAGTTTTATAATATCCTGATTGTTATCTTAAGTGATATATAGAACTATCCCTACTTATTTTCAATAGCATGCATGCGCTGAATTGGGATTTTATGTATTGGATATTATTAATCTTTATATTATTAAATCTAATGTCTGTCACTTTTTGTGGATCTGATTGGTCAGTTCCAAGTGTTGTGACCTTATTGTGTAATAGATTTTATTTATGGATAAGGTTGTACTATATACTAATTAATTTACAACAATTATGTAGAACTTTTAATAACTAATAAATATTAAATAATTTATGCTTTTGGAATGAAATTAATTGACTAAATGAAAAAAAAAAGAAATCGTAAATAAATTCTATACTATCAATCACATACATAATGATGATAATCCACATAAATACAAATCTACATAACAATCACATCTAAGACAGACTTAATATAAAAAAGCAAAATTTGTTCTATATCAAAAACAAAAGCATCATTTAAACAGCAAATCTAATTTATAAAAAATTTAGATAGATTTTAATATTGAATTTCATATAAATATATAAAAATCCTTTTTTTACCTTGAAGTTAATTTAATCTACACAACCCATATATAAATATCTATTCTATATTATTAAATATTCTATTATATTTCTACATCATATCAGCATAGTGGACTTTTGATTTTAACACTAAATGTGACATAAAGTGATGATCATATTTATATTGTGCAACTAACAAAATTAATTGAAAAAGTACTTTAAAATACTCATTAATGTAACATAAAAATTACACAAACAAATATGCGTGAAACTTTGCATAAACATTCTTTGGGTGCTTTATATACTGAAAGTTCTTTCCCATCAAGTCCATCAAGTTCAGTTGCAGAGATGAACAAGAAGCAAAGTTTATAGGTTGATGACAGTAAATTTGCATGGAGCTTTCTGAAATTGTCATGATTTTAGGTACCTTTGTTAATGTTTTTATTATATTTTTATTATTATAATTATTTTTTATTACTTGCAATTTGTTATTTTGATTATATTTCAAATTGTTATTATGCTTACTGTGATATTGATTATATACATAACTTTTGTTCAATTAAAATAAAATTTTAAACCATAATAAAAATTACTTGAATTGAATCACTCATTATCATGTCATCAAATTTTAAAAAAACAAATGGAAAATTCAAAATGAGAACATCAAAAAAATGATGAATAAAAAAAAATATATAAAGATATCAATTGCAACAACAGATCTTTTGAAAAAATTTTTTTTAACTACCACAAATTATTTATAATATAACCAATTACTTAATACCATCTAACATAAAATTAAATACAGTAAAAGTCCATGATTTTCAGCCAGAAACTATCATCTTTCCTTTGTTCTATCATTACACAGTAGTGGTAGTTGGAAGTTACCCCCCTATAATACATAAAACACACACATGTATATAGTTAATATAGATTTTAATTATTAAAGAGATAAATCATATATTATTTAGTTATAATTGACAATAATACCATATCCCAAATGTTCCTGCACTTAAATTATTTATCTTCTTCAGTGATCCTATATCACACATTTGTAATATATTTGACCCCAATAAGATTTTCCATGAGTCAATATGGAAGGATCTTATTGGACCCATACTTATAGTATCATCTGTTGGTAACACATGTCTAGAAGAAGATCCATTCTTAAGGTCCAATATGTCAAGTTCACTAATTGAAAAAATTGAAAGATTATCATGGGAAAGACTCAAGGGATAAAGTTTAATAATATGAGGATCAAGGCACAAAGATCCTCCTGATGTCCAGATATTGGTGCCATCTTCAAGATTCCAAGATTTATGATTCCATCCACACTTCTACTGATACATATTTTCCTCCTAATGTCTAATACAATGGAATAAACTTCTTCTGTATGTCCTTGTGCACACCAAATATTTTCACCAGTTACTATATTCCAGGCTCTAAAGCTGTAATCATGACTGCTACTAACTAAATTATTCCCTGATGCTGCCAAAACACAAATTGAGCCTTGGTGACCTTGAAGAGTATGGAGGTAAAATGGATTATTATTATCACTTGGTTCAGCATTATCAGATTGTGATGACATTGATGGTGTTGATGGTGTTGATGGTGTTGATGGTGTTAGTGTTGATGGTACTGATGGTACTGACATGCCAAGCACATGTGGAGGATCAATCACAGGGTTAGGTAAACGCCATACTTTCAATGTTGTGTCTTGTGAACCTGTGACAAGTAAAGTAGCATCTGGTTCTATAATAGGAGGTCCTTGTGGATCTGGATTTATATTTTGTGGTGTCACTATTTGGAAGCAGCTAATTGGCTTTGTATGAGCTATGAATATATGAGTACAAATACCCTCCAATATATCCCATACACGAATCATTTGGTCATCAACACAATTAGAAACCAATGTGTTGTCAATAAATTGTAATGAATTAATTGTTTTACTAAGACCAAGTGTTTTAATTAATCTTCCTGTTGCAATTTCATAAATATTTATATCATTAAAAGCAGAATTTATGATTATTTTTTCTCCATCCATTTGAAGACCCAGAGGATAATTATCGAATTTGCCTTTTATGGAGATTTCTTTGTAATTACCACAAATCCAGTTTTTTTTCAAGATACAATATTTGTGATATATATCACTATATAAATGATTTGATGAAGGTGAAATAGATAAATTTCTATGTATATTGTTTAGATCAACACCATCTTCTGATAAAAAATTTATCCATAAGCAATCTGAATTAATAATTATTTCTCTCCATTTTTTAGAAACCAATTGCAACTTGCATAGAAGAACTTTTGGTTCAAAATATCTGAAGATCAGTATAATTATGTCATATGGGAACCTGCTCATAAAACCAGATAGATTTTCTATGTAATTATCATTAAATAATTGTGATATAAAACTTGATTCATCTTCAGTTGACTTATCCTATTTAAAAATTAATTTGCAAAAATCAAATTATTTATCAGATAACAATAGTAATAACATGATCTGAAAGGATAGTTATTACTGTGACAAGTTTTTGTTCAATTGCAACAGCCACATGTATTGGTATTTTCAATAAGCTTAATGTTTTTACCTTATCATCATCATCATTTTTTTTTGTTTTGTCTTTCCTAATATCATATTGAGAATCATCAGTTTCCTTGTTGATTTCATCATCTACAAATGCATTCCTACCATCATCAATAATAAAATCATTTTCATCTCTTTTAATTTGATATTCATCTTCATTAACTAAATTGCACAAATTTTCTTCTTTAAGCTAATTAATTATATAATTTAAATTGGCATTATTAATATATATTTTAATTTGTATAATTATAATTATGTTACTGTTAAAGAATTCCAAATTAAAAAATTATATTAAATATTATTTATCACTATTATTACCTTGTATTCATCTAAATGAGTGCCACCTTCTCTTCTTAGATGAAGAGTGTCAAAAAATAATGATAATAATCAACACGTTAAAAAAAATATTATATATCATGACAATTACAACCACCACCATTCTTTTAAAAATGATAACTAATAATACTTACTCTTTTTGTTCTTTGTTACTTCCTTTTTGTCTTTTTATTGGATTCTTGATTCTAATTGTTTTTTTTTTAAAATTAGAATTTCATGCAAGCATTCTTACAATAAACTAGAGTGACGACGAGTGGCGGGCGATAACCACCACCATCCTTAAAACACTTACCCAGAAATTTCTTCTTGAACATTTTCTTTTTGTCTCTTAGAATTTTTTTGATAAGACATTGCAAGAAAATTATTTATTGATCGACGTGTATCACATCAATTATTTATCCTATTGGTTTTTTTTTTGGGAGGACGGACGCGAATTGATTTTTTTTTTTTTTTTTTTTTTCTTTTTGGAAAAACAAAAACAATTTATTTTTTGACAGAGTCCAAGGTGACAAAACGTGAGTGTTGTTGTTTGGTTTTGGGTCTCCTAAAGAAGTGTTGATAATAGAGGTACTTTTTTTTTATTTGTATTGTCTTTTTTGGTTATTATAAATATTTTAATTGGAATCAAAACGCGGAGCAGATCATTGCTGGGGTAATTACAAGATTTTCATTGATAATATTTTACTTTGCGTAATCATTAATAATATTAATATTATTATATTATTACAAGAAGATGTCAAGGCAGATGACTGTCGAAACATTTCGATATGCGATGTTTGATTATTGGGAATTGGCAGACGTTAAAGCATGCATGCTGCCTTGAACACTTACAGTCATTCTCACATCTTCCTCATGTACACAAGGCTAATCTGACCTGATGGATCGATGATACAACGATGCAACAGAATTCCAGGGGTAATACGTGGCTCTGGAATTTACCAAAACTGCATCAATTGTCAATGACATTTTCACTAATCTTCCCTTACAGCACCAGACCAGAGATGGCTGCTGGAACGCTAGACGAAAATTCGCCTGTAACGATCCTACCTCTAGGGTAAGGATGGCTGGCTCTGTGACCAAGCTGTTGCAACTCTGGAGGAATATTAAGAGAATCTGCAACTTGTTCCAAGCACAGGAGGTCATGATTCGGGGTGGGGTTGGTGACCCTGAAATCGCATTTGGGCTCTGGTGTTTGTAAAATAAAATGGTTCAGATTTTGTTTGGTATGTTATATATAAATTAATCATTCCTAAATTTTCTGTTTCTTTGATTTTTATTTGACCAACTGAATTTGTTATTTTTTAAATGGGAGCCCTTGCCTGTATAACCCATCCTAGGTTAATAAAGGAGTGTAGCTCAATGAGAGCATGTATCTTACAAGTATAAAGGTGGCAGCTCGACCCTGCCCACTCCTATTGTGATAGTCACCATGATCACTAACACCAAAGAGAAAGCTGTAAAATAAAATGGTTCAGATTTTGTTTGGTATGTTATATATAAATTAATCATTTTCCCAAATTTTCTGTCTCTTTAATTTTTATTTGACCAATTGAATTTGTTATTTGAATGAGGTAGGTTATTGGTGAGTTGGTGTGTCTAAATTCAGGGAAAATCCAAGATAGCAACCCAGGTTGCAACCTTCCGAGTTGGAGAATTTTGAACCAGTTGCAGGTGCCAACTTCAACTTTATTCTAGAGGGGTATAACACAATGCAAGCATCACACAAATGCTGATATTCATCAATGATCAATGCCTGTATAGAAGCAGCCAAGTCTGATCTGAGAGGAAGATAAGAAAAGTTTTGTCCAAAGCCTTCCAACATGTTTTCACCTTGCCCATGGAAAAAAAATTCCATGGTTATGAGGAGGTGTGAAAGCACCTGTTGACTTGTTTGTGATAGGAAAATTTTAATTAAATCTGGCACCCATAACATCAGATTTATTATTCATAAGGAACCATAATTGATAATCAGGAAAATTGATTTATTTTGTGAACCCCAGAGATCTGGGTAGACACATTATTAAAATTTTCATTCATGCATGGCCTTGGTATCATTACCTGGGTGGTGCAATTGTTTGTTATGTCAATGATGATATCAAATGTATTGAATAATAATCATGAATATTCAATGGATTGAAGCATTCACATGCAAGGAAATGAAGAAAATGATTAATTGCCGATCCTTTTATAAACGGCAGAAAAATACTATTAAAATTTTGGGTAAAAATTTGATGATCTACTATGTTTTTTAAAATGACCATAAAATGCAGCACAAAAAAAATCCACAAAAAAATATATTAACCTAAAATTTTAATCACGCGATGACTTGCATATTATCTATCTTAATTTATATATCGAAAAAAATTTTTAAACATTTGTCTTGAGAAAGACTTTACTTAGTGGGAGAGACAGATTCGAGCTCAAAAAATTAGTAAAATTAAATTATTTAATTTATTTTATACGTTTTTATTGGACCAAAAATTAGTAAAACTAAATTATTTATTTTATTTTGTTTTTATTGACCAAAAATTAAATTTATGAATGAGATATGTCCAACGTTTCTTCTGCCATTTGTTTTTTCCAACATGCATAGGTTCTAGTTATCCAATTGACAATGGTCGAAATCTTTGGAATTTCTTCTTCTTCAAGCTCTTCGTTCTTCACACGTTCCAAAAGTTCTTCGTGCATATTATCAGCTGTCATTTTTTGGTTTGGATTTACTGTTCCTGTATGAAACATAATTTCTAGCAAGTTTTTTACCTTTGGACTCATTCTTTTAATTGGTGGTTTTTGATTCTTTTGAAATTCTTTTAAAGCCCACCCAAAAACAAATAATCTATTGCAAAATTAAGGTAAGAAAAAATTATATGATTATAAATGTCATCAATTATCAATAATTAACCTTTTAGACTGATCTAACTCCAAATTTTCTTCATAATCAATTATCATTTGATCCTATAAATTAGAATAATAAAAATATTTAGATTTTTTAATGATAAAATTTTCATTTAGATTATTTTCACCTCTACTTCAATATCACATTCTTCTATGGGATTTTCTAATATTAAAAAAAAAATCACAATCAGTAAATAAAATATATATTACAGATGCAATTATTATACCTTTGTATTCCACAAATGGCATTGTCCATGGTTTATCTGAGTGTGTGTGTTGACTTATTTTTGGATTGGGTTTTTCGATAGAATAATTCTTTAGAATATTTCCAATTTTTTGGGGAGAAAATTTTATCCAAGAGCCAATTCCTGGTAAAGGCCGTGCAAAAATATAACCTTTTTCAACACCTTCATCAGGCCATACCCATTCATTCCAATTGGTGATGCCAGCTATCGTACCTAATTTTTTAGTTTTATCTTTCAAAGAATTATTTGTAATTTAATATCTGTTATCTCATTCAATAGTGAGAATATTTTATTTACCTTTTACTCTATTTGGTTCTAAATTAGCCACATGTATACCAGCTGTATTTTTTATGGACATCTCAATATCTTCACCAGATTCAATGGTAAAGCCAAATTTTACATGACGATTTATTGCATGTGTTAACTGAAATTCAAGGTTAGATTAATGTGGAATAGAGGCCTGCAAATGGGACCCAACCCGGCCCGGACCCGCATTGCGGGTTGGGTCCGGGTGGACATAATTAATGAATGCAGGTTGGACCCGGGTTGATAATGTGTTAAAGGATTTTCTATTCAAATAAAATGAATAAAACAAGTAATTTGAATAAAA
>CAUDNR010001646.1:46185-58423 GCA_958430865.1 Entrophospora sp. SA101 | reverse complement strand
ACAAAATACTCTGATAGATTCTGTGAAGGTTGTATTAGTTTACAATTACAGAGTCTTTTCACCACTTGGACATCTGGGAATAACATAATTGATAATTTTATTCAACAATGTCAAATGAAATCATCTCTGCCAGGCTATATTTTAGAATGGATACCTTTTGAACAATTTGATTATGTAACAAAGTTGACTGAAGGTGGATTTAGTTCAATTTATACTGCTACATGGACAAGAGGACAAATAAATGATTATGATGAAAATAAAAAGGAATTTAGTTATTCAGCAGGGTGGTTAGTAGTATTAAAAAGTTTAAACAATTCAATTAATCCAGGAAAAGCCTTTTTTGATGAGGTTGGTAGTTGTCATTAAAACAAAATAAACAATACTGTATTATATAATATTAATTGGTTTTATATTTAATTACAGGCAATGAATTATTGTAAAATTAAATCACCACGGATTGTTCAGTGCTATGGTATAACTAAATTCCCAGATAATGGAAATTATGCAATGGTTTTAAATTATCTTAGTGAAGGAAATTTAAGGGGTCACTTGCAAAAAAATCATTTAAATTTGACATTAAAAGACAGGATTAAAATCTTTAAATCTTTATGCAATTCATTATATCGTATACATGAAAAAGATTTAATCCATTGTGATTTACATAGTGGTAATATACTTGTGGAAGGAGGTGGTTGTTTTATTACAGACTTGGGATTATGTGGACCGGTTGATGAAAAGTCATCAAATAAAATCTATGGAATTGTATCATATGTTGCACCTGAGCTACTTAGAGGCAAAATTAATGCAAAGAACACCAAAGAAACTGATATCTATAGTGTTGGAATGTTAATGTGGGAAATATTTGCAGGTCATCCACCATTTGATGATAGAGCTCACAATTATCATTTGGCTTTTGATATATGTGAAGGTTTACGACCACCAATATTATCTGAAATGCCTGATGATTATGTGCAAATGATGCAGAAGTGTTGGAATGTGGATCCATCAAAAAGACCAACTACTAGAAGGCTTTTGGCTTTTGCTGATAAAAAGTTTAGTGGAATTCATACAGCTGAAAGTTTGAAAGATAATAGTAACAATAATAAAAATTTTGGTAGCAGCAGCAATGGTGGTGGTGGTGGTGATTTGCAACAAGTACACAAATCACATCCAGGTGCATATTATACAAGTAGAATATTAAATGAGGAGATTGCTAAATCTATAAGATTTAAAAATTATACAAATAATGATGGTTCATTAAATAGTTTTGATTTTCTCTTAAATGCTGAAGGTGAATAAAATTTTATTATTAATTAATTGGAAATTACTATCCATTAATTATATTACTAACAATTTGATTCGATTGATTAATAAACATCAGATTCTAGTATATAATTAAAAGATGAATGATCTCGCACGGAATTTGGAAAATTACAAAAATAGACATTTTCCCGAGTACCATCACAACCTTTCTTATTTAGAAAATGATATTCAATGCACCCTGCTTTTGTTTAAAAATTTTTTTATTTATCCCAAATAAAGCGATAACATGTGTAAAACATAAAAGTTCCCTTGGAATTTTCACACTTTTAAATCCGGCTTAAATGAATTTCATATCAAAAGGCTTGGCCCAAATTTTTTATAGCTTACTAAGTGCAACTTTAAAAAAAAATTTAATTTTTTGGAATTTTGAAAAATACGCTTATTTCGTACCAATAAAACATCTAAAAAAGAAAAATCGAAAAAAATCGCTGGTCAATTAGTAATTTTTTTGTCTAGTAGGGGTCTACATTTTTTTTAAAAAATTCCGTGCCGATTAGCACGGAATTCTTGTACGTTTAATATCAAGGATGAATTTATTTGTTATATATAATTACTTATTTCATTTTTATTTCATTTATTAAAGCTAATTTATAATAATAATAATATTTTGAAGTGATAGGCTTTTTACAGTTTTCTGATTCTTGTTAAACAAGCAACTCCATTTTTCTTGTACCTATATAGAAAGCTTTAACAAATATATAAGCACACTTGATGGTACCAAATAACCGTAAATAAATAAAATGGCTCTTTTATAAAACTCAAAGGTTTCTTCAATTGTTTTTTTTAGGAATTTTTATAATGTTTGGTGCAATTCTTTTTTTTAAAAAAAATTGATCGCTCTTGAGGAGCACATATCATTTTTGTAAGCCAATAGTAATGGGTCAATGACTTTTCGCAGTCGTCTAAATTTTTATTCGACGATATAAAAAAAGGTGATTAAAAAATATCTATATAATAATGGTCATAAAACACGACAAATTTAAAAAATTCCCACAATACGTCCTCTTTCTTCTATATATATATATAAATAAATAACAATGCAACGTCTACTCTCCATAGGAAATTTCAAATTAGCAGCAGTTGTAAAACCTATACGACCAAGGGTATGAATTGCTCATATAATCATTTAAAACATTTTGAAAATGCAATTCACAAGTCTAAATTAAAGTTTTGAGTTTTGTTGCAAAAAAATTTTTTCTGTATGACAATAGTATTTTACTTCAGTCAAACAATCAAAAATTCCATTACCTGAAGAATGGTCTAAACTTGTAACTAAAGAACTAAAAGGAAAAGATCCAGAAAAGGTTTTGACGTGGCACACTTCTGAGGTAAAAATACTTGTAATATTAATGATTTAATTTTACATTATATATAATTTGGAAAAAAATTACATGCTTGCTTAATTTATAAGGGCATAGATGTCAAACCTGTATTTACAAAAGCTGATGTAGAAAATGTTGCGGATGAAGTTCCTGGAAAATATCCTTTTACAAGAGGTCCTTACGCGTCCATGTATACTGCAAGACCATGGACTATACGACAGGTAAAACAAAAAATCAATTGAATCAATCGATTGATTTAATCTATTAATTGTTTTGACATTTGAATTTTTTTTTTCCCCCTAGTATGCTGGATTCAGTACAGTTGAAGAATCCAATGCTTTTTATAGAAAAAATTTAGCTGCGGGTCAACAAGGTTTATCAGTTGCTTTCGATTTGGCTACACATCGAGGGTATTTGTTTATATATTTATAAATCTTAAATTCAAATTTATGTTATTTTCAATTGAGTTAATTTGATTTCACCATCGTTTGATATAGATATGATTCTGATCATCCTCGTGTGGTAGGAGATGTAGGTATGGCTGGTGTAGCAATTGACTCAGTTGAAGACATGAAGGTGTGTGCAATCTTGATTGATTGTATAAAACGAATGATGGTTATTTAAAAAATGATTATAATAATATTTTCCTCATTTGATTTCTTTAGATTCTTTTTGATGGTATACCTTTAAATAAAATGTCAGTATCAATGACAATGAATGGTGCAGTTTTACCAATTTTGGCAATGTATATTGTCACTGGTATAGAACAAGGTGCACAGTTAAAAGAACTTTCTGGCACTATCCAAAATGATATTTTAAAAGAGTTTATGGTTCGTAACACCTTTGTTTATCCTCCTGAACCATCCATGAGGCTTATTGGTGATATATTTTCTTATATTGCAAAGGTTTGCTTTACATATGATTTATTTCATATTTTTTTTTGGGGGGATTTATAGGTTCTGATTATTATTATTATTTATTTTTTCATAGCATATGCCAAAATATAATTCCATTTCTATATCAGGATATCATATGCAAGAAGCTGGAGCTGATAATGTACTTGAATTGGCTTTTACAATTGCTGATGGTTTGGAATATATCAGAACAGGCAAGTTTTTTTTTTTGAAAAAAAATTTATTATAAAAAAATTTCAAGTACATAATATATGTATATATTATATATATATATATAGGAATTAAAGCTGGTATGACAGTAGATGATTTTGCACCACGTTTATCATTTTTTTGGGGTATAGGGATGAATTTTTACATGGTGATTTATTATTATTATTATTATTATTATTATTATTATTAGTTCACTTAAAAGATTGTTATATATATATACATATACATACATATATCTCATCTTTATTATTTATAGGAAATAGCAAAAATGCGAGCAGCTAGACGTTTATGGGCACATATGGTAAATGAAAAATTTCAACCAAAAAATCAAAAATCGTTGATGTTACGTACGCATTGTCAAACATCTGGATGGTCACTTACAGAACAAGTATGTTAAAAATATACATCATCAATGTATATATATGTTTTGATGTTAAAGTAAAGCACTTTTAACAACGACGGAACATTCCAAAATAGGATCCGTATAATAATATTGTACGAACAACTATTGAAGCGATGGCAGCAGTACTTGGTGGCACGCAATCTCTTCACACAAATTCATTTGATGAAGCTATTGGACTTCCTACAGAGTTTTCGGCGAGGATTGCCCGGAATACACAATTGATTCTTCAAGAAGAAGCATTTATACCCAAGGTCGCTGATCCATGGGGTGGCAGTTATATGATGGAAAGTTTGACTAATTGTGTTTATGAGTCTTCGAGAGAAATTATTGAAGAAGTTGAAAGCATGGGTGGTATGGCAAAAGCCGTTGCGAGCGGTTTACCCAAATTAAAAATTGAAGAAAGTGCAGCTCGACGGCAGGCTAGAATTGATTCTGGACAGGGTAAAAAAAAAATATAAAGATTTCGATATTCAAGTTTTATAAAAAAAATTTTTTTTTACTTGAATATTTTTATTTCTTTTGATAGAGACAATTGTGGGAGTTAATAAGTATCGTCTCGAAAAAGAAATTGCAGTTGAAGCTCGAGCCATTGACAATAGCAAAGTAAGAGATGGACAAATAAAGCATATAAATGAAATGAAAGCTAAAAGAGATCCTGTCCGGGTTAGTTGATGATCGGATTATAAAAAACTTTTCATCAATTAATTAATTTATTAGCAAATTGATTAAATTGATTTGTTTATCATTACTATTGCTGCTGCTGTACCGCTATTATTATTATAAAGGCTCAAAAATCTTTGGATGCTCTTACTGAATGTGCAAAAACAGGAGATGGAAATTTACTTGAATTATCAATAGAAGTAATTAATATACCTTTTTATTTTTTTAAAAAAAATTATTTATTACATACATGATTATTTAAATATACATTAATTTTTAAAAAGGCAGCAAAAGCAAGATGTACAGTTGGTGAAATATCTTACGCATTAGAAAAAATATGGGGTCGTCATGAACCTAGTAGCAGAGTTGCTAGTGGTGCTTACAAATCAGCATATGGAGAAGCAGATGAAGCAGAAGAAACCATTAGATTAGTCAAAGTAAATTTTTTTACTGCTGACTACTATTCTGTACTTGATTGATCGATGATATGCGACCGATGATTAATTTTTAAAATATTTTAGGAAACAGGAGAAAAATTAGGTGTTAATCCCAGAATTTTAGTGGCAAAATGTGATATCTCCAAAATAATTTAACTTTGCTGAAGCCTGAATTTGGATCGTTATGTGATACATTCGATGTTATTGTCTTAACAAATAATTGCATCGTCCAAGTAACAGTTTTACTAAGATCATGCAGATATGGAATTGTAAATTTTCTTCTACTGTGTTTGCCAAAGGAAAGCATAGCAAAGAAATAAAGAAGTTGGCCAAATTAGAAGACATCACTCCACAATCTGATTTCCAAAGCTCCGTGTGCTGGCTTGTGAGGTTATTAATAAATAACATATTAATGCCTTTTCAGAACCATACCAAATAATGCTTTTAATAATAAAATTAAACTTGCCTAATAATATCTTTGTCCCACTATTGTATAGTTATATATAGTTCTTAAAAATAAATCTGATATTAATCACGGGAGTCAGATTTAAAAAAATATTCCTCTACTACAAACATATGGTTGGATTTTAACCCGCCTCCATAACCAAGATAAGACCCTTAATGTTCTCGTTCCTCGGACTGTGCAATTGTTTCAATTGTTTTAATTGATTTACACAGGTGAAGGTCCCCATATGTTTGGAGGCTTTGTACAAGTGAAAGACCTCAATAGCTCCACAAGGGAAGACTAGAATCCACTTGACAATGATGCAAGCTAATAACCCAGAACCACATTCCCCCCCTGGGTTTAGATCATTGCTTCGTCGGGGTCGATAGGTCAGATTAGCCTTGTGCGTCTGTGGAGGAAGATGGGAATAAGTAACGCCTGTAAATTTCCTCTCCTTTATTCTCCAAAGGAAAGCACGGCAGGGAAGTACGCGTAAAAAATAATCGAAGATGGGAAATCTGCTCTTGTTTTGCCTTTATAATGATTATTTATTATTATTTATTATTATACCAATCATTTATGAAGAAGAATCTTATATATGTGAGCGAACATAATAATTACCTATATAATGTTGACACATTTTGTTTTTTAAATCTCCGCCACGTAATTACATTTATAAAATAAGATATTTGGGCTATTTATAAAGAATATTTGCACTACCATACACAAAAAAAAAATCTTGTACGCGTTATTATTATTAAGAGAGCAAGAGAAAAAACACTGATAAATAATCTAATAATCTAATCAACTGTATATATAGAAAGATAAAATCTCCATCGCGTGCTGGCCTATGTGTTGCACAAAAAATTATCACGCGTTTGTTTATCAACTACTCCAAAAGAACAAAAATAATAAAGAAAACCAGTTCAAAAATAGCAAGATCCGAGTAAGTAACATTAAGAGAAAGAAAAAAATATCGCCTGTAATGATGTTATATAGTTAGAAAGATCATTTAACATTTATGACAAAGAATCTTATTGAGATAATTTTTTAAAAATAATTTTTGTGTATTGCGTTTTTTTACAAATATCATAAATATAATTAAAACTGCTCACAAGCCAGCACATGGAGTGAGTGATGATGGATATCTTCTACGTTAATTAATTATCACTCAAAAGAACTAAATAATAAAATAGCAAGATCCGAGTAAGAGCAAGAAGAAGAAAACACTGCTTGTAATGATGTTAGGAAAGATCATTTAAACATCAAGCAAGATTAATAATTAATAAACTTTATTTTTTTTTATTTCATCATACTCATTGTTGGAAATTGGATTAGACTAGAACTGATCAACAAAGTAAATAAATGTGTTGTATGTCACATGTTGATTCATATTTTAAAATTTATTTTAAATGGTTACAATTTATTTTTAATACTATATTATTTTTAATATATAAATATAATTTTTTTATTAATTAAAAAATAATATAATCTTTTTAAAATTATTGTTGTTTGACCTCAATTAACCATCATTACGCTTATTAAAAATGGGAAAGCATTGATCGACAGGATACATATCAGTTTTAAATGGCCGAGAAAGTATTCTTTTTACTTAACATTCATTATGCATTAGAGAGACAATGGCTAAAACAAACTTATTCTTAATTTAGTTAAAAACTTTTTTATTGTAAAGGAACTTTTATTATATGTTTAAGCAATTACAGTCAACCCCTCGAAGTGCACACTCTCTAAACGCACTCACTATGTAAACCCTCTCTAAATACACGTTTATGAGAAATAGTGATATGTTCCCAAGGAGGGTGCACTTAGAGGAGGGGGCTGACTGTAATTGATTATATATGATCTGCACCATAACACGAGTAAATTGTTTTCTAAAAGCCAATAGTAAATCATCATTAAGGGAAGGGAAAGTAATAGGGTGTTATATAAATTATCCCCCATCTCTGTGTATTTATTTATCACTGCCTTTTTTTTCTTTTTTCTCCTTAAATTTTTCAATCTCATAAAATTTAACAAGTAATTTTTCTTTTTCTTACTAGCACCACCTCTTCAATTAACTATATATATATATAGTCGCTGTTAAAGGGACAAAGAAGACATTAATATTAATATTAGTAGTGTATATTAAGTAAGAATATCAATAATAATGAATTATTACAGCCAATTGGGGAATTTCCCACCAAAATTTTTAATATCGAAAATGGTTAGTATTAATATTAATTGTATATTATATTTACAAATAATCATTGTTTTTTATTGTAAATTATAAATACATAATTGATAAAACAATGAAATAATAAAATTTTACATCTAATTTCTACTATTATAAATTATATATATGATATTGGTATTAATTATTTGTTTTTTGACTTGTCAGCATTGAAGATGTTTGTTCGCGGCGTTAAAGATGTTGGTGACGATGAAAGTTGGTTGTCAGTATCATTAATGTTAACTTGAATTCTAAGACTGGATTGGATTCTTTTAGGAGGTCCAAAAGAAGGCGTTGACGGCAAATTATTTCCACTACCATTATAGCTAATAAAAGAGGAGGTTGATCTAAAACTATTTCTGTTATCATCATTACTATAAAGTGAATATTTATCAGAGTATTGTGAATTATATCGTTGGCTACTATTACTGGTGGTTCTGATACTGGTTCTGTTGCCGCTATTTCTGCTACTAGTTCTGCTTTTACCAAACGCATTTTCATCATTCAAAAAATAAAAACTTGGAGGTCGATCAATAATTAATTGACTACTATTATTATTATTATTATTATTATTATTATTATTATTATTATTATTATTATTATTATTATTATTGATAGCACTAGCAATAAGATGTGGAGGAGGAGCCATTAAGGAAGAATAAACCAATTTTGATTTATTGCTAGGGATGCCTAGAATAATCTCTTGATTACCATTATCTTCATGGTTAATATTGGGTACTTTTGTAATATTAATTGTTGGTATTTGTATTATAGCTTCAGGTGAGGATTGTCGTGAATTATCAACTATTTTAAAAGTAGTGCCTTCAGTTAATATTTTCATTGCACCATTATTATTATTGCTATTAGAAAAAGTAGCATTTGTATTATTGTCATCACTGCTCTTGCTGCCGCTGCCACCGCTAAAATTATTATTATGATTTTTCAATGCTCGTTGTCGTTTATTGTCTTTAGTATTAATATTGTTAATATTGTTATTGTTATTAGGATTATAATTATATTGTAAGTCTATTGTTTGTTCAGATTTTGGTTGTTTTTCAAAGAAAAAAGTAAAGAAGTTTGGTCGTTTATTGCCATTATTTCTGCTAGACGTTGACGAAAATGATGATCTTGATGAAGATAAAGAAAATTGATTAAGACGACGACGACGGCGGCGACGGCAACGGAAACTGTTGTTGTCGTCGTCGTCGTTATTGTCGCCATCATCAATTCTTAAAAGAGCTCTTAACTTTTCATTCCTTTCTTTCAACTCATCATCATCCACATCATCGATAAGTTTCAAAATAGATTTTCCTGACATCGCTCTTGCCAATAAACTTGAATGGTCGTAGTCTCTTTTTGATATTGCATTTTTATCGATTCTTTTAGAGATACTATCAACGCGACTAATATTATTGTTATTACTGCTACTGCTTCCACCACTGCGATTATTCTGATGGATGTTTAATTGTAAAGGTGGTTGTTTACGACGATTAATAAATGGATCCGTCGTTGCGTTAACTCGATTACTGAATGTTGACGTAACCATAGTTGATGGATTATTGTCGTTATTGTGATCGTTGTAATTGTTGTAATTGTTGTTACTATCATAATTGTAGTCATGATTATTAAATGATGATGGAAAAGTTATTGAATTTGGTGTTTTTGTAAGAACAGATGATGGTGTTTTTGGCGACGATGTTGGTAATCTTGGAAAAATATTATTGAGATTATTATTAATATTATTATAATTCATAATACTATTTCCATCTCCTCCATTTCGTATTTTACAAGGTATTAATGAAACTATTGAAATAAAAAACTGCCTTCTTATTGCTGAAGTTGTTCCAAATGTTATAAAAGTTATAAATGGAATTGCGGTCATCATAAACTCTGGCCAAATGTCATCATCAATTAAACCTTTATTTTGGAAAAATGGTATTAATCTGCTAGCTGTGTGTGTTATTGTTAATAAAGAAAATCATTAGTCTTACGAGAAGGAGAAGGATAATTTTTAAAAAAAATAAAGATATTTTAAAAAATTACCAGAAGTAACCAATAAAGGAACTGATATTATTAAACCGCATATTATTGCTCGATCAATAATTTCCATCGACAATATATTGATATTATTATTGTTGTTCCATGATTTGTAATATTTGATTATTGAAAATAGATTCTTTACTAATAATTTTTTAAATCAATAGATGAATGAATTAATGATAAATGCAATAATTTTAAAGAGTACATAACTCGTCATAAAAATGCCAAATGTTAATTGAAACTTTACCTGATAAAATTATAATTGCAAGCGCTATCGCTATTATTATAAAATAAAAGCTGAACGAATTTTTTTAAAAATATATATAAATATATATATAATTAGCCAAAATCGAGAGGAAAATGAATGATAACAGTTTCATAGAATAATAACATATTAACATATGAACTTACAAAGGAATCACTGGTGTTGATATGAAATAATGAAATTTCCAATGCACAAATCCATAAATATTTAAATAACGTGTAACCAAGACAAAGGTAGTTGTTAGAACTAAAGGAATTCCCCAACCAATTATATTGCAAATAATCAATATTTTATTATTTATCTTATTATTATTATTATTATCATCATCATCATCATCATCATCATCATCATTATTCTGGTTGTTAATGAAAGTAGAATATGATATGAATGTTAATATTATAAAAAAGCACAAATGGTTGTTGGAGATAAATGGTGGAGTGGAGTGGAGTGGAATGGAGTGGAACGAAAAATAAAAATAAAAATAAAATGACAAGATTTTAAAATGTTGTTTATATATATGCTCGATAATGACAGGATTAGTCAAAAGTAAATATTTATATATGTATAATAAATATTTCGGTTGTTTGTATAAATTGTATAAACGATTTAAAAATTTAGAAACACAATAATAACCTTAGATTATTATGCTTTTCATAAATCTAATAAATCGATTAATAATATTAAATAGTACCAATAACCACCACGCAAATAAGATATTTTTATACTTTTTTCCGATAATTGTTTATTTATTTATTTATGTTGTTTGTTTGGTTGTAGAAATTGAATTATTTATTTACTTGGGAAAAATGAAAAAAAACAATGACACGTTTTTTTATGTATAATTATTGATACTGTGTAGCGTACATGAAACGTCTCAATATATACTATTATTATTATTATTTTCACTAGTATCAACTAATTATAATTTAAACGGGTAGTTACGCTGTCACTAGTTTTTGGCACACAACGAATTTAAAATGCATAAAAATTATTATTAATCAGATGCATATATAACTCGTATATTATGAACGGAGTGGAATGAGCGAGATCACACCGGGATAATTTCTTTTTTTATTTGATGATGATCTGCAGTGAATCAAAAAATCTACAGAATCCTTCTTTTTCCACTATCTAAAAACCAGATAAGAAAATTTACCGGCGATGGCCAGCTGATTGGAGATCAAGATGAGAAACTAAAGATTTTTGACTTTGTGAGTATTTGTGTGTTTGAAATTCAATGAAATTTTATTTTCCACGTCATATCAAAATTTTATCTTAATGTAAATAAAAGCTTTATGTCCATATACTTTCTTTTAATAGCGATTGAATTCCAAAATAAGTAGTAACGCTTTGTTACTTTTATTATTGCATAAGTGGCTTTACGTTTATCGGATCAGGGACCTGGATAATTACGTTATCAATTCTCGTATTGGAAACAAAATCTTTCTTTCTGACTCATCATACCACCTTTCTACAGTTACTATATTGGTCAGTGTGGAAATCACGGCTTGTAAATACGTAATTATTATTGTTATTTATTTATTGTTATTATTATTATTTATTATATACCTAATCTAAGGCAATATGTGGTCATCATCATCATAAGGATTGCAAGGCACACTTACGAATTTTGATTATTACCAATAAAAAACAGTAAAGTCTATGTACCACTCGAAATACTGCTATTTTACTAAACCTATTACTGCCACCACCACCACGTTTCTTCAAAATCAATCCCTTGCTTGTGTAAAATAATTTTTGGGTGAGGATCATCTTGACACATAACAATATGAAATTTATATTGTTTCAGAATAAATAATAATAGTAAACATTGGTAATAGTAATATCAATAGTAATGGTAGTAACAGGTAATAATAATAATAATATATAGTAATACAGGTGTTTGCGTGAAAATCAAATTTGCGTCAATTTGAAATTTTATTAATTAAATTTTTGAGTGGGCGTTTGAATACAAAATTCTGATTGGCT
>CAUDNR010001646.1:0-43587 GCA_958430865.1 Entrophospora sp. SA101 | reverse complement strand
GATAAATAAATATTAGTATTAGTATTATTGTACAACGTATCACGTGATTGTTTCATCATATCTCGGTTTTGCGGATATCTCGATTTAGCGGATAATTTTTTTGGAACGAACTTATCCGCTAAACCGAGATACACTGTGTATATCCATTTAATTTAACACAAAAATTTGAAAAAAATAACAATTCTTCAAAAAATGTCTAATAATAACTGTTTCTCATCCTTGGAAACTACCATACCCTTATTTAACAACCTTAACATTAATGATGCTCTACCATTAAAATATTTTAATAAGCTAGTAAATGATTTTTCAAATTTGTTGAATAATTCAGATCATTATGATGTAGAAATCAAAGTTGGAGTGGAAGAGGAAGATGTTAAAATTTTTAGAGCCCATTCCATAATCTTAAAAGCAAGGTCTTTATATTTTAGAACAGCTTTATCTAATAATTGGATTAAAAAATCAGACAATGGTAATATTTTGTTTGAAAAAGAAAATATTTCCTCAAGAGTTTTTGATATTCTTTTAATGTAAGTTTATTTGAGCAATTTAGATTTTTTTATTAATATTAATAATTTATTTAAATTTACTTTTTTTCATATTATTTATATTTTTAAAAGTTACATGTACAATGGAATTATTAATATAGATAACCTGGATGTAAAAGAAATTTTAGAGCTTCTTGAAGCATGTGATGAATTAAACTTTAATGAATTAATTGATGATTTACAAAAGTATTTAATCAAAGAAAAAAATGAATGGCTTTGCCAAAATTTAAATTATGTTTATAAATTATCATTAAAACATCAATTGTTCAACTTACTTGAAGATTTTTGCAATAAATTAATTTGTAAAGATCCAGAACCAATTTTACAGTCTGATGATATTTCAACAATTAAAAAATCAATGCTTGTTTCTATATTGGAAAGAGATAATTTATATTTTGATGAGATTGACATCTGGAATTATGTCGTTCAATGGGGAATAGGACAAAATAAAGCATTAGCAAAAAATATTTCAGAATGGAATAAGGATGATTTTGAAGAGTTGAAAACTATATTAGGTGACATTATTCCATTAATAAGGTTCAATGAAATATCTGGAGAGAACTTCTATGAGAAAGTCAACCCTTATAGAAAAATTTTTGATAAAAATATATATAATGAACTTGCTCAATATTATTTTACTGATAAATGGCAACCCAGATTTGTTCTTCAAAGAAGTCCAAGAACAAAAGGAAAGTTATTAAATTCAGACTCAAAATCTTTAATTTCTGGTTGGATTAACCAAAATAACAATGAAAATAATATATTATATGATTTTAAATTAATTATTTGTGGATCTCAAGATGGCTTTTCAAGGAAAGTTTTTGAAGAGAAATGTTACAACATTAAACAAACTGTGGTGTTAATGAAAATTAAAGAAACAGGTGAATTAGTAGGTGGTTATAATCCTGTATGTTGGAATGTAAAAGGAAAGTCTCCAGATGAAGAATATTGTATTAAAACTAATCAAAGTTTCATTTTTAAGATTGATGAAAATAAACTAAATAATTCAATATTAAGCAGAGTTGAAATACCTGATCATGCAATATATAATCATAGTCAAAATTATGATCATACTATAAGTAATATAAGATTTCATGAAACATCTATAAGTTTTAATGATTTACGATTATTTAATAGTATTAATAATGAAACTTATTGTTATTATTATTATTATGATTATTACCCTAATACTTATGGATATAATTTGGATCTTATAAATAATAATAAGCATGTTCATTTGTTAGAAGAATATGAAGTGTATAAATTAGTAAGGAAAATTAATGATTTATAAATTTGTATTAAAAAAATTATCACTAAATGTGGATTTTTAACATATATAATATTATATATATTAAAATATTTATTATAATAATTTATCAACAAATGTAATAATTTTTTTAGAAATAAAAACCTTTTAATAATCATTGCATATATGAAATTAATTAATTGATTCAGGAACCTTTTCTTCCTTCTTCAACACATGCTCCAAATCCAAAGCATTTTTTGAATGCTTCTCTCATTGAAATTTGATCATGTATTGTGCTTTTGAAATTTTTGAGTAAAGCTTTGAATAAAATCTGAGCCATTTTATTTTACAGCTTTCCTCCTAACATCAGAGCCCAAACACAATTTCAGGGCCACCAACCCTGCTCTGAATTGTAACCTCCTGTGCTTGAAACAAGTTGCAGATTTTCGTTGCTTTGATGGAGGATATTTACATGGCACTACAATTCATCAGCAGAATTGTAACATCTTGGTCACAGAGCCATCCTTACCCTAGAGGTGGAATCGTTGCAGGCAACTTTTCAACCAGCGTGCCAGCAGCCATCTCTGGTCTGGGAAGATTAGTGAAAATGTCATTGACAATTGATGCAGTCTCGGTAAACTCCAGGGCACTGCTTCCCGCCCCCTCGAGTTCAATTGCATCATCATATCATCGGGGGATCAAGTCAGATTAGCCTTGTGTACACGAGGAACGTGTGAGAATGACTGTAACGTTCAAGGTAGCGTGCGTGCTTCAACGCCTGCCATTTTTCTGTAATCAAACATTGCATATTTGAATTGTTTCTTTTTAAATGGTGTGCTGCCTTGACATCTTGTAATTATATATTAATAATAGTATTATTGATTACGAAAAGCAAAATATTATCAATGAAAATCTTGTAATTACCCAGCAATGATCTGCTCCGCGTTTTGATTTCCAATTAAAATATTTATAATAACCAAAAATATCAATACAAATAAAAAAAAGTACCTCTGGTTAGTTATTAAAACGTTTCTTTTTTGAGACCCAAACCAAACAAACAACACTCACGTTTTGTCACCTTGGACTCTGTCAAAAAATAAATTGTTTTTTGTTTTTCGAAAAAAAAAAAAAAAAAATCAATTCGCGTCTGTCCTACCAAAAAAAAAACCAATCACATAAATAATTAATGTGTACACGTCGATCAAAACAAACTTCTTTCAAAAAAAAATAAAAAATGTCTTCAGAAGCAAGACAAAAAAGAAGAAAAACCAGCGAATTTGGTGCAAATAAAGGGTAAGTGTTTTAAGGATGGTGGTGGTGGTTATCGCCACTTGCCATCACTTGTCGTCACTCTAGTTTATCATAAGAATGGTTGCATGGAATTCTAATTTTAAAAAAAAAAACAATTAGAATCAAGAATCCGATAAAAAGACAAAAAGGAAGTAATAAAGAACAAAAAGAGTAAGTATTATTAGATATCATTTTTAAAAGAATGGTGGTGGTTGTGATTGTCACGATATATAATATTTTTTTTAACATGTTGTTGATTATTATCATTATTTTTTGACACTCTTCATCTAAGAAGAGAAGGTGGCACTCATTTAGATGAATACGAGGTAATAATAGTGATAAATAATATTTAATATAATTTTTAACAGTAACATAATTATAATTATACAAATTAAAATATATATTAATAGTGCCAATTTAAATTATATAATTAATTAGCTTAAAGAAGAAAATTTGTGCAATTTAGTTAATGAAGATGAATATCAAATTAAAAGAGATGAAAATGATTTTATTATTGATGATGGTAGGAATGCATTTGTAGATGATGAAATCAACAAGGAAACTGACGATTCTCAATATGATAAAACAAAAAAAAATGATGATGATGATAAGGTAAAAACATTAAGCTTATTGAAAACACCAATACATGTGGCTGTTGCAACTGAACAAAAACTTGTCACAGTAATAACTATCCTTTCAGATCATGTTATTACTATTGTTATCTGATAAATAATTTGATTTTTGCAAATTAATTTTTAAATAGGATAAGTCAACTGAAGATGAATCAAGTTTTATATCACAATTATTTAATGATAATTACATAGAAAATCTATCTGGTTTTATGAGCAGGTTCCCATATGACATAATTATACTGATCTTCAGATATTTTGAACCAAAAGTTCTTCTATGCAAGTTGCAATTGGTTTCTAAAAAATGGAGAGAAATAATTATTAATTCAGATTGCTTATGGATAAATTTTTTATCAGAAGATGGTGTTGATCTAAACAATATACATAGAAATTTATCTATTTCACCTTCATCAAATCATTTATATAGTGATATATATCACAAATATTGTATCTTGAAAAAAAACTGGATTTGTGGTAATTACAAAGAAACCTCCATAAAAGGCAAATTCAATAATTATCCTCTGTGTCTTCAAATGGATGGAGAAAAAATAATCATAAATTCTGCTTTTAATGATATAAGTATTTATGAAATTGCAACAGGAAGATTAATTAGAACACTTGGTCTTAGTAAAACAATTAATTCATTACAATTTATTGACAACACATTGGTTTCTAATTGTGTTGATGACCAAATGATTCGTGTATGGGATATATTGGAGGGTATTTGTACTCATATATTCATAGCTCATACAAAGCCAATTAGCTGCTTCCAAATAGTGACACCACAAAATATAAATCCAGATCCACAAGGACCTCCTATTATAGAACCAGATGTTACTTTACTTGTCACAGGTTCACAAGACACAACATTGAAAGTATGGCGTTTACCTAACCCTGTGATTGATCCTCCACATGTGCTTGGCATGTCAGTACCATCAATACCATCAACACCAACACCATCAACACCATCAACACCACAATCAATGTCATCACAATCTGATAATGCTGAACCAAGTGATAATAATAATCCATTTTACCTCCATACTCTTCAAGGTCACCAAGGCTCAATTTGTGTTTTGGCAGCATCAGGGAATAATTTAGTTAGTAGCAGTCATGATTACAGCATTAGAGCCTGGAATATAGTAACTGGTGAAAATATTTGGTGTGCACAAGGACATACAGAAGAAGTTTATTCGATTGTATTAGACACTAGGAGGAAAATATGTATCAGTAGAAGTGTAGATGGAATCATAAAATCTTGGAATCTTGAAGATGGCACCAATATCTGGACATCAGGAGGATCTTTGTGCCTTGATCCTCATATTATTAAACTTTATCCCTTGAGTCTTTCCCATGACAACCTTCTTTCAATTTTTTCAATTAGTGGACTTGACATATTGGACCTTAAGAATGGATCTTCTTCTAGACATGTGTTACCAACAGATGATACTATAAGTATGGGTCCAATAAGATCCTTCCATATTGACTCATGGAAAATCTTATTGGGGTCAAATGTATTACAAATGTGTGATATAGGATCACTGAAGAAGATAAATAATTTAAGTGCAAGAACATTTGGGATATGGTATTATTGTCAATTATAACTAAATAATATATGATTTATCTCTTTAATAATTAAAATCTATATTAACTATATACATGTGTGTGTTTTATGTATTATAGGGGGGTAACTTCCAACTACCGCTACTGTGTAATGATAGAACAAAGGAAAGATGATAGTTTCTGGCTGAAAATCATGGACTTTTACTGTATTTAATTTTATGTTAGATGGTATTAAGTAATTGGTTATATTATAAATAATTTTTTTATAATTTGTGGTAGTTAAAAAAATTTTTTTCAAAAGATCTATTGTTGCAATTGATATCTTTATATATATTTTTTTATTCATCATATCTTTGATATTCTCATTTTGAATTTTCCATTTGTTTTTTTTAAAATTTGATGACATGATAATGAGTGATTCAATTCAAGTAATTTTTATTATGGTTTAAAATTTTATTTTAATTGAACAAAAGTTATGTATATAATCAATATCACAGTAAGCATAATAACAATTTGAAATATAATCAAAATAACAAATTGCAAGTAATAAAAAATAATTATAATAATAAAAATATAATAAAAATGTTAACAAAGGTACCTAAAATCATGACGATTTCAGAAAGCACCATGCAGATTTACTGTCGTCAACCTATAAACATTGCTTCTTATTCATCTCTCCAACTGAACTTAATGGACTTGATGGGAAAGAACTTTCAGTATATAAATCACCCAAAGAATGTTTATGCAAAGTTTCATGCATATTTGTTTGTGTAATTTTTATGTTACATTAATGAGTATTTTAAAGTACTTTTTCAATTAATTTTGTTAGTTGCACAATATAAATATGATCATCACTTTATGTCACATTTAGTGTTAAAATCAAAAGTCCACTATGCTGATATGATGTAGAAATATAATAGAATATTTAATAATATAGAATAGATATTTATATATGGGTTGTGTAGATTAAATTAACTTCAAGGTAAAAAAAGGATTTTTATATATTTATATGAAATTCAATATTAAAATCTATCTAAATTTTTTATAAATTAGATTTGCTGTTTAAATGATGCTTTTGTTTTTGATATAGAACAAATTTTGCTTTTTTATATTAAGTCTGTCTTAGATGTGATTGTTATGTAGATTTGTATTTATGTGGATTATCATCATTATGTATGTGATTGATAGTATAGAATTTATTTACGATTTCTTTTTTTTTTCATTTAGTCAATTAATTTCATTCCAAAAGCATAAATTATTTAATATTTATTAGTTATTAAAAGTTCTACATAATTGTTGTAAATTAATTAGTATATAGTACAACCTTATCCATAAATAAAATCTATTACACAATAAGGTCACAACACTTGGAACTGACCAATCAGATCCACAAAAAGTGACAGACATTAGATTTAATAATATAAAGATTAATAATATCCAATACATAAAATCCCAATTCAGCGCATGCATGCTATTGAAAATAAGTAGGGATAGTTCTATATATCACTTAAGATAACAATCAGGATATTATAAAACTGATAATTATAATCACATTACAAATGACTAAATTTTGAACCCTGAAATCCTTGATAATACCAATGTTCACTTTGTCTGGTTTTGTTGCAGTATGCCCCATTAAGGGGTTACACACTATTAAGCAAAAAATCCCTTAAAAACATTAATTGATCACTTGATTTTTAATAGTGTGTGACCCCTTTATGATATTCATGAATACAAAACCAGTGTGTAAATTTCAGTGTGTAACTAATGCAGATTTCTACAAATTTAGAAACTATCTGCAGAAAACTGCTAATACTAATGTACGATGTTACACCCGCACATTCCGCACATTGAATTTTATACACTGTACAAAACCCTATCAGAAATTTAATTTTTTCACGAATATCATTCATTATTTAGTGCATTATAGTATCTAACAAAAAAAATTTTTTTTTAAAAGGAATGCTTTGATTAATTAAATGGCTATTATTCTATTTAAAATATATCTGGAAACCAGGATCTCTAACGACATTGAATAAGGAAGTGAATAAAATAATTCAATCTGTATGATAATTTTTGCCTTTTGAGCCAAAAATGCTTCATTTGTATTTGTATTATGATGTTCAATTTTATTGCTAAGCAAACCAACGAATAGATTCCGTGATTATTTGGTATCAATATGTTCGTTTGTAAAAGTACAGCGCAATTCCAATATAACGTTTACGAATTATTACTTGATGGTGCATAATAACACTGATATTTTTTTGGTATCATCATTTGTTTTTTTGTTGGATTTATTTTTTTGAAGATTCTATTCTTTCAATGCTTCATTTATATGCTGGGTTTCAGACTCGATTTCAAGTAACATTACCATTATTGTGGTTTAATAACATTTAACTCGGAAAAAATAATCTCTAATAAAAAATTAATATTAATTCGTATTTCATTATGTATTTATTCCAGCATATATTATGGATATAATTTATAACAATTAATCAGTGCTTTAATTAAAAAAAGGATTTTGACGATAATAAAAAAGATAATGACTAACATATTTATTATTTTCATCTTCACTATAAAGGTAATTCGAATTTTAGAAGTGAAAAGTCTCATTTGTTAGAAGAGTACCTAGCATAGCAAAACCAATGTAAATATAATAATCATTTAATGCTAAGTTAACATAGGGCTTTAGAAACTTCAATGCTGGTATTTAAATGATGAATTTTTTAAAATTATTATATATTATACATATACATATGTAAACTCGATAAGTCGGTCACTGATAAGTCGGTAACTCGGATCTCGCGATAGGTCGGCCAAAATTTTCACTCCATTTTCTTAATATTTAAATAATTTAATTCGATAAGTCGGTTTACTCGATAAGTCCGATCATCGAGTTTACACATACTCAAAAAAACATTTTGTGATTGCATAGTAATAAGTTGGTTTTTTTAATAAAATTTTATTTCTTATATTTCTTATATTTAACATACAATTTATAATATCTCATTGATTGTTTTTTTGCAAAAAAAAAAAATAACATTATGAAAAATTCGACTAAAAAAAAAATTATATATATAAATTTCCAATTTTTATCCACATTGACTAGCCCTTTTTTTATATGGTTGAATGAAAGTAATCGGCCTTTGGTATTTAGGACCTTATATAATCAATAAAAATGATAATTTAATTAAAACAGAAAGCAACAAAGAGGTATGTATATGACACATTGTCATGTGGCATTTTTGAAAAGACAAAAATAAATTATATTTACTCGTTTTTCACAAGAAAGTTAATAACTTCATCGATAGAACGAGGAGTGAAACTGAATTTGTCGTTATCTAACTTATCGAAACTCATGTTTTCCATAATCACGAGTTTGAAATAATCTAGCAATGTTGGAACTGGGTGGATCTGGTTTTCGTAACGTTTTCGTAAGTCCTTATCTTCAACAACTTTCCACTTTGAGCCTTCAATACACACGATATGATCAGTTACCATTTTTTTAAAAAAGCATTGTGTTTAAAACGAAACAGTCACTCACCACCAGTAGCCTCTTCAAACTTTTGAAGCAATTCCTTTAATGTCAAGACCGCACCAGCGACTTGGATATGGGCATTACGAGCCTCTGGTATTTTAAGTGATTCAACAGTGTATTTTCCAATATCAAGCCAAGAAGTGCAGAAAATTTTTGTGCTATCATCAACATAGAACGTGGCTCTCTTGTCCTTTACGTCATATGCAAACCAGGTAAGGTATTCTTGGAATAATCCGTTGTAGATAAAAGTATACTCAATCCCACTTTCTTCTAGTTCCTTCTGAAATTTTATTTTATCATCCGTGAGCACATGAGCTCCAATCCTTCATTACAAAAAAAAAAACATGTTTATCATAATAACAACACACAATAACAACAAAATAAAAAAAGCAAAAAATAAAAACGCACTTGTATCTGTAACCAAATTCGGACGGAATGAACCTCTTCACATTAGCTTCTTTAGCGGCGGCCAACAACGAGGATTGAATAGAGGAAATAGAACCCTTATCGGTACTTACGACACTGACCAAAGCATCGGTTCCTTTAAGAGCTTTGACAAGATCATCCTTTTGACTGTAATCAGCATATAAAATTTCTGCGCCCCTAGAAGCCAACAATTTGGACTTTTCATTTTCGTTTTCCGGTTTTCTTCGAAGGACCTTCACCTTATAAGAGCCGTCGTCCAAAAATGCCTCTGCGATATGATAACCCAAATTACCCGTGGCTCCAACGATAGTTACTACTTTGAATGGTGAGCTGCTCATGATGAATCGAGGATATATTGTTTATTTTGATTTTTACCTTAAAATTAAAATCAAAGATAATAATTATTAATTGATAGAAATCAAGAATAATATTTTATTTTTTGTGTAGAACGAAAAAGTGACGCTGAAGTATTTACTTGTTTGTTTTGTTGATTTAGTGATTTATTGATTTATCAGTTGATTTATTATTCTTTTATTTTAATAAAAAAATCAACTTTTGATCAAACTCGCAAGTTATTTATACGTTTTACAAAAACGACCTGATACTAATATCAATGATTGATGATTAATTGGATCGCAAGTCGTCAAGCTATCCCTTAACTGGCAAGCTGTTAAATTTGTCAGCAAACGGTGAGTTGATGAATAATCCAGGAAATAATCCAGAACAATATATTGATAGATACAAGTCCATAAAATACTAAATATGGTTAAAATACTACCACCGATGGATCTATTTAAATTACATGATTCATGAACATACAATAAAGTTAAGAGATTACTGGTATGATAATATGAAAAAAAAAAATTATAATGTTAATATAAAACTCAGTGAGATCCATAGTATCATAATTCGATCGGCATATTATAATTCACCTAATAGTCGTGTGACATGTCCTAAAAATAATACTAATATACTAATGCGGCGGACATTTTCCCGGTGGTTTATCCTATTTCTGGGATAATATGGCACGTCATGCTGGACAAAAGTGTACTAAATTGTTGCAATTATATATGGGTGTCTAATTTTTTTTTTTTTTAGGCTTGTCAAAATGTTTAAAGTCTAAACGTTGGTTTAGTCATAATAGTCAAGCCTGAAAACACCCATCAAAATTGCAACAAAATGTTGCAATTATTTACAACAATGTCGCAATTATTTCTTACAACAAAATGTAGTACACTTTTGTCCAGAATGGCGTGCCATAGGATAACCATATATTAATATGAAACAAATACTGACGTCTAAATTCACCTCAGTTAAATTTCCCCGGATCGAGGTACAACTTCCCTTTCCGTGATATAATAGTAATATAGTTGATTACGAGGAAAAGTTTAAAACAGGAATAATTAATTTATTACGAGGGATTACAAATGCGCAATAGTTATCATTTCATTAATAATCAAAGTCAAACGTTTTTAATATAAAATTAAACTATCTTCCTCAACAAAAGAGAAAGAAAACAAAGAATAATTCACAACATGAGGGAAGAAGAGAGAGCACATAATGTTCCATTGGTGACATGTTCGTTGGAATAGTTGTGAGAAAAAATTTACAATTACAATTAAAAATAATTGCACAACGTATTATATCAACAAATCAGAAAAGATTATAATTGTTCCAAGAAAAGTAATGAGCAAATCAACATTAATATGATAAACATTTTGGGTCTATTTTATGAAGCAACGTTATTTTTAAGAGGCCAATCAATAATTGTTGTAATGATGGTTAAACAAAATTTTCAATTAAATAACTTAAATGGCAGTGAATTTGCAGTGAGTTTTATTAACCCGAATTGAATAATTAATTATTAAATATAAATAAATAAAAATACATATATATATATTATATTATAAATAAATATCGTTCTATTTTACAAAAATTATTGATTATTTTTTAATGTTTTAATTTCATTCATCAAAATTTGTATTTGTGTCATTAATTCATTTTTAAGATTATTTTCGATTTCCTTCATGTCATTTCTAAGATCATTTCTAAGATTACTTTCAATTCCTTTAAGATCATTTTCATTTTTCTCGAGACTATTTCCGATTTTTTCTAATCTGTAATTAATCTTTGAATCATGTGATACTGGTTCAGGCATTTCGGCTATTTTTCTGAGTTTGTCAGAAATAAATGGAAGAAATTCTACACTTTCTTTGCTGTTATCATATTCTCTTATTTTTTCCCGAATATCGTCAATTGGTACATAATAATGTCTAAAAGCAAGCAAAAAATATTTATTTATTATTATTAAATAGAAAATTATTCGAAAATCAATTATAATAAATTATATTAAATTAATATTTACAATACATCCGGAAACCAATGTTTCCAACGGCGTTGATTGGGAAGTAAATAAAATAATTCAATCTCACTAACAATCTAAAGTTAATAATTAAAAACATATAGTTATTATTATCGTTGTTATAATAATGTAATGTTATATATATATATATATATATATATATATACATACATACATAATACCATATATATAAATATATATAAATTAACAAGTACCTTTCCTTTTTGAAGCAAGAATATTTCATCTTTATTAAAACCATCTATTTCATTACTTAACAAACCAATGAATAAATTCATTAGGTACACCACGACTATGAATGAAAATAGGATTACTAATATTGTCAAGTAAGGATTTGTTTCTAATTCCCATGCTCCAAATGCTCCATTATCGCCTATTAAAAAAAATATATATATTAAATATGATTGATTACATCTAGTAGTAATTTATAATCAAATAGAATTAAAATTACCTGTAAGGAAATTATACATTGCAAGTGTTGAAGACTTATAATATGCAAACATATTGGTATTGTGATCAGGTGGTTGCATGAGAAAAGAATCTTCAACACGTGAATTAGTGCTTTTAGAATATGTATAATATCTTGTAGCAAGGCTCCAAGGGTTATTATTAATACTATCATCGAAATTAGGGCCCACGTCTATATTAATTGGTGTACTTGGTTTCAATAATAAGTGGAATGCATGTGCGAAGCTTAAAATGATTATAGTTAAAATTACTAAAAATGAAAAGACTTTTCTTGCAACTCCTATTACTATAGCAAAATAAATTCCAAAATATTTGATAACTCTTAAAAATAATAAAAATTTCAAGTCTAATAATAAACTTGATGCTGAAACCAGCGAAACGAGTAGTTGATCATCAATCTTCTCATGATGACACAACAATAGAACTGAGGTAACAACTGGTATGAAATAAGCGCCAAAATCTATTAAATAAATAATTTAACAATTAGTCTACGATTAAGTTGATAGTATTATTATTTTATATGATTTGAAAAATAAATTTCTTACCAAAAAGATTCCAAAAATCAAATACATATTCTTTTGGGTCCCAAACGAATTGTCTAACTTCAAAATTGAGATGAAACAATCCAAGAATAATTGTGCTATATAATAACGAGGTTTTGATGCTCGGATTCAACAGATCGTCATTTGTAGAAGTTGCAAGAGAAAAGCTTAATAAAAATGTCATGTAAATGAACCAAATTCCATAATAATATTTATACCCAAATCTATCCCATTTTAAATCCAACAGCACTTTGCCATTCCAATGTTTAAACATTTCCAAACTATCAAATTCAACAAATGCATTATTTGTTGGCTTGTATAATAATTCTTTCCAAAATGAATAGTCTTTTGTATAAGTATATAGCTCAGGGAAAGGAATTATTAATCTCACACAAGATTTAAATGTAGTGTTTTTTTCATATTCATCAAAATTATTAAAATCATGAATATATTTATTTACGAAACCTTTGCCCATTTGATAAAAACTATAAATGTAATCATAAATAGAACCCTCGTTTTGTTTAACAATTATCAAGTCATCATCTTCACAATTAGCTTTATAAAATTTAGTAACGGGGTAGGTTGAATTCTCAAATGGAAATAATATGATAGAAGTCCGAGCAAAAAATCTTGATAATAATTTATAATAGGTTTTTTCTATCCTTGGCAATTCTGATACAATTATACACAATATACTAAGATTTGACTCAATATCATTTGTAAAGTGATGAAGACAAGAATTTAGTACTTTTTCTACGATAACACCATCATTTCCATCTAAAGCTCTATCTAGAATTTCTCTTCCATATTTACTTAAATAATAGAAATCATCTAACATGTGTAAAATCATTGTTTTATAAGGCTGTCCAGTATTCTTATTTTCGTGGCCGATATTTGACCAGGCACTATTTAGAAATATATTATCAAAATCAAATAAATGTTCTTCGATAGTATTAGAATTATTTAATGATTCAAAATTTTCTAATCGAGTCTCTTTGATCTCTTCGGCAGTTCCTTCAATGTGAAAAAAGACTGTTTTAATATATTTGACAAATATTCTAGATTGATTGTTTAATGATAAAATTTGTATAGTGTCATTTGTTGTTAAAAATAAATCATCATTAATTAACACTCTGCAATGTATAAATTTATCTCTAAAATATATTGGATATTCGTCAATCGTATTCCACATTTCTTCATCATCATCATTTTTTTTTTGGACTTTTATGATAATACGAGAACGATCGTCATGATATGTTGCTATCCATTGAATAGATTTTCCTGGTTTGATAGTAGTATTTGGTATTAAGGTATAATCCCAAGCCTTCTCGTATACTTCAAGTAATATTTTCTTAATATATAAATTATAATTATTTTTTATATGTATTTGTTCGACATCATCTAACATTTCATTTCTGATAACGTTTTTAACATAAATTTCATTATCATGGACTATAATCATTTTATTATCTTGAAAAATTGGTCCAAATGAAATATCTTTTGTTGTAACATTTATAATATTTTCATAAAAATAATCTGTATTGTCAATAGCATTTTCAAGACCATAAGGATCCATTATTTTGCAATTATATTTTTTTGTATCATCATTAAAAGTTATTACTAATAAATATTGATAGTTTGTATACTTTGAATAAATAAAATCCAACTTCTTGACGACGTTATGTTTTCCCAAATCAACTAAAAAACAATATATATTTATTATTGTTGTTGTTTATTATTAAAATCATAAATTTTTAATTGTTTATAAAAAAATTATTTAAATACTTACATGAAGAAATGGTAATATTCCGTTCCATTGAGTAAACTACCAATTTTGAATTAGTTGTATAATGTAATACGACTATTGTTTTATCCTTATTAAAGGCAACATGTTCGCACGCTTGATCAAGTAAATAAAAACTTTTTTTGTGTGAAAAATTTGTAGTGTCCCATTGTGATATTAATGTACAATCATGAGCAATCAGAAAATTTTCAAAATGAGATAGAATATTTGGACGAAGTCCATCAGTATTAATATGAAACGTTGGTTTACAATACAATTTATCTTTTGCACTATTATATGTATACTGAGATAGATTTGTATCATAACATTTAATATCAGCTTCTCCATTATCCTCTTCAGTATATTCTGTTATTATGAAATCATTATTACTGGTAAAGCGTCCATGATGTTCTATTTCTGTTTGTATTTCCATAGATGAAATCTCTATAAAGTTTCTTTTTGAAATATCAATAAATTCTAAAAACCAAAAAAAAATTGTTTATAAATAACAAAAAATAAAAAATAAAAAATAAAAAAAAATATAGATTTACAAAATTGCTTACTATGATAACGAATGCCCTCTCTATCAATGTGCATTATAAAGTTGTCTTCAAAGAAATCGTCTATATGTATGAGAATAGGTTCTTCTTGATTTGTAAATTCAAATAAATCATCATTGGAAAATTTAAAATATTTATCAAATTGAATTTTTCCTCCATCAGAATCGATTAACCATCTGATTATTGATTGATCTTCTTGACTATAAGTTATAAAATGCTTAGCATTAGGATTAAATTTTATTTCACTAACAGGGCATCCGTTGTGTTGATTGATTTTATATGGCTGTTCCATATCACTATAGTCATCATATATATTTGTTAGGAGATTATAATTACTTTCATAAGATAATGTTTTCTTTTTCGGGTTCATTTCTGTTACTACTTCTATAAGGTTACTGTTATTATAATAATCTTTTACCATTTTCAAGGATTGTTAAATAAAAAATAAAAGAATTATTTTTTGAATGTGTTTTGTAAAAAAATATTTCGGCCAAGAGAAATTTTTTTTTTTTTCGTAAATAAGAAAATCGCGCGTTATTTTTATACAAAGCTGGATCTGTGATAGTAATAATAATAAAGGATAAAAAGAAATTAAATTTATAATAATAATTATAATAATTACACAAAATGTATGTATACTTTCCTTTTTTCAAATAGATTTGCAACACCCGAATTACTTACTGTAAACGCGTTTGTTTGTTTATATATTTATAGTACAATACATGAGTACTTTGAAACTTTACTAATTTTGGAAGATTATATATATTTTCGGGAAATGCATCCGCCTTTAAAAAGGAAAAAAGGGGTAAAACTTTTATTGCATTATCATCATTGGTAAAATGTGTTGCGATTGTTGTTATTGTTTCCTCGACACGTCTAATAATTGATCTTTTTGAAAAAAAGAATTTTATGGCGCGGTCATTAAATTTATTATATTAATATTGTGATTGTAGGACAAGATATTAAAATGTTATAACCGAAGGATTAGAAATATTTTTTATACGAAAGCAAACATGTATTTTTTGGAAAGTTCCTTTCTTTAAAATGATATAGATATAGTCGAATATCGGGTATTTGGACATTTCCTCGAGCTCGAGAAACTTTTGTTTGCCGATCGATCCCTCTCAAGTAAGCATAAAATGGCTCGTTTAACGGTCTGAATGAGGATTTTGTCGACTTTTGTGACATTTTCATGCTTCCGATCAAGGAAGTGTGTGTAATTTTATAAATATTAAATAAGTTGTTTATTTCAATATTAAAGGCAAAAAAACTGTTGTTATACAAAATTATATTAATATATATACACAAAGTCATTTTACAGTAACTATTATATAATAATAAATAAATAATAATATCATTAATTATAAATCAAGATTGATTCTAAATGTCAATATTTTGCTTTCCAACAGAACAACAGAACATACGAATATGTAGTCTTTCACCAATCAAAACTTGCTTCGGAATAATAATAATAATAATTCATTATTATAATAATAAATATTTGCATGAATATGTTGGCCAAATTAAGAAACGTTTTGCAGATAGTTTCTAAATTTGTATCGAATTGAACAACCAAAAGTAGTTAGTTACCTTTAAAATTATGTTTTTTTTTGATTATGATAACCGGTTACACATGATCATATTTGTTTCGTGTCATCACGTAAACAGATTTTCATGCTCTAACATTACAAATTATCTAAAAAATAATGACCAAAATACAGTTGAACGAATTTAATGTAAATTTACTCATGTCTCAACGAATTTGATATTAATATGGGAGGCAAGAATTTAAAATCTCTTTGTAACGTGAATATTATAACTCGTTGAAACAAGGGTTGACTGTAAACAAATTACCTTTAGTAGCAAAGCTTTACAATGCGCCTCAACCATGGAAATGTAGGCGACCATTCGTATTTGAAGTCTTGACTTTTTTATTTATGTTTTAATCTCGGCCGTTTATAAAATGAACCCTCCATAAGTGCACCTCTATGTCTAATTCCCAACCTCGGGAGTTACAGATAAACGCACACCTGTGACTTTTACGTGATTAATTCGTTAAAATAAGTTCGTGTTACATTAATAAATATATATATTTATTATTTATTTATTTATTTATTTATTTATAATCTTTGTTTACAGATGCTTATGGAGAATAAAGGATTAGATTAAATGAACGATTGCTTTTCAATCGACAAAGAGTTATTAGAATAATAATGATGATGATGCAAATGGAAAAACTTATAGGGGAAACCAAAAATCAAGGATTAAATAACGGATAAAGATCTTAATATTTATTATTATGTGTAGTAACAGTAACAGTAATGGAAAAATAAAATAAAAAATCAATTAAATTATTTGTTCTTTACAAAGGATTAAGTATTCTTTCTTTTTTAATTGATTATATAAAAAGGCAAGATGGGAATGAAACAATCATTTACCCTTATCACAAATAAAAATTCATTTACCATTTATTTAAACATTTAATTTTGCACTTTTATTCTTTCACAATTATTACCATATTTTTTTTTTTTTTTTACTTTTGAAACAAAATGCCTCCAAAAAGTAGATTAACTTTATCTGATTCCTGAACCAGTGATAATAAGTGCGAATGAAGCTTCAAAAGACTCGGATATTGTCCGTGCATTTTTTACTGCAGCAAGAGAATTCTAAAGAACAATTTAAAACAAATTAATATCCTTTGCATTAATTTAAAAAAATAAAAATAAATGATAAAAATATTTAACATCGTACGACAATAATTTTTATTGGTATCTCCAATAAAAGTAGGATTATCCAATCATGACAAAATCGATTACTGGAGATACAAAAGAGAATGATCAACTATTGTGTAAATCTTCATAAAAGATTTATTCATTTAATTATATATTTCAGAGATTTTTTTCCCCAAGTGAACTAGGTGGGAAAATTTTATGTGAAAGTATTTTAACCAATGAAATAGAGAAATCTAAAGTTTCGGAATTTCAGCTTGTTGCAAATGCACCATAGATCAAGAAATTTAAAATATAAACACCTGCCATTTTTACAGGAAATAGAAATATATGGTTACATTTTGCATTTTGCATTCAACCAGTTTTTATTTTAACATTAGCGATTTTTCATGTCCCATCATAATATTAAAATAAATTCCCGCCTCAGATAAATCAAAGAGAAGATTGGAAATGTTGTTTTGTTGAAGTCACATTTCCAATGAATGAAAACATTACTAAATAAACATTCAGAAAACCGCCGCAAACTTTGAAATTAGCGGTGTACGTGCCTCAAGGTATCAATTCCCACTGCAGAACGCTTTTGCATTGACGGTTCGTAAGACACAAGGCCCAAAATTTCCACATGTGGTTCTTACAGTAGATGAAAATATGTTTTGCACCGGATCAGATCCATGTAGCAATGAGCAGAGCTCCTTCTTGGGACTCGCTGGATTCCTTTTCGTTTGATTGAAGGTAGCAGTAAGTAGAGAAGGACGCTGTAACTGAATATAAAAAGTCGAATTCTTTGCACTAGAAAGGCCTGAAAGAAATGTCTCTCTACGTTAGTAACATTACATTTTGATTTCACGTAATGCAATGCACGTTTGCATAAATATATCACATGATATGTAAAACTACTAATCCAGTCATAATGGATTTTGTATGTTTTATATGCAACTACAAAGAAAATCCACTTCCTCCTTGTTTCCCTCTTATTTCGAACCTCAAATATTGACACATCAATAACAAGATCAAGGACACCACGACAACAACAATGATAATGATAAAATAGGATTATCAAAAGTTCCGAATTATAAAATTACACTGTAAAAGAATCTCTGTAAAAAATGTGCGCCCGGGATGATAGGTAGTTTACAAATGCTATAATTTGAATTGGGAATTTTACTTATTAAAATTATTATTATTACTTATTAAAAACCATTTTCCGTATATTTTCTTTCAAGATAAAAATTAAAAATATTTATTATTACATTTCATGAAGTGAAAAAAATCAAAACATGAATTGTCTTCAGTGCCCGAATTTGATACACACACAGGCAGGTCAATATTAGTGTGTAGAGCAACTTTTACATACATATGAGTCGTGTTTTTCGAATTTTGACTTTGAAGTTAATTATGCGTAACAGTAATATGCAATATTATTAATAATATGCTTGAGCCGTTCGAGTTTGAAACACACGGCTGGCCAATATAAAATGACTTTTACATAGTACATAAGGCAGGTTTTGGTACAGATTTTTGTAAGTGATAAAAATAGAAAACAAAATAATGTTATATATGATCCTTTTATTGTTGAATTACTAGCATCATGATGAACCAAAGGTAATCAAATAAGCTATTTAGCTAACCACTATGTAATAAAATCTGAAAGAGTGCATCCAATAATATCATGGAGAATTGTTGTTACACGCAAAAGGTGTTCGAATCTCATTCATGTGACTGATATCCGAATATTAATATTACTGTTGTCAAAAAACTTTTTATAATATCACTAAAAATTCATCAACTTGACTCAAATAAATTTTCAAACAAAACCTTGCTTTTTAAAATCACTTTAAATTATTTTCTAACCGAATCTGGCAATTAGCTGTTGAGTAATTTGCTTTTAAAATTCACAATATTGTTGAATTATGTTATTAGAATAAACGAGATACATTTACCTAATAAATATACCAGATTGTTAACACTCCATTCTTAAATAACTATTTCAATATTAATAAGTTGTATGAAACAGGCGATGTGGCTTATAGGAGAGTTAATCGTTCGAAGAAACGGAATCACCTTTGGAATCACAAGACATATCACAATTTATTATTATTATTATTATTATTATTATATGAGATTTCTTTAAAATTTTGGTAATCAATTATAAATAATGTGATAGAAGTTAAAATTTAAAGATGTGAGACGATTCATCATAGAAAAGTGGAATCCAACTCTTGATTTATTTCTAATTAATTTACTTTGATAAAAAAAATCAAGATATCTGCTGTAATTAAAATTAATAGTGAAAGTATTTCGTATTAAAATATATTCAATAAAAGTTCTGCTCTTAACCTATCGAATGGAAATATTTTCTATATGAATTAATACAGTGGTTGTTTCATGATGAGTAATTTGATTTTCCGGCTTTTTGCAACACACTGTATATCATGAACATTAATATTATATTGCATGCGTGCGTGCGTGCATGTGTGTTCAAATTTGTTTATTTTACATTTAAGGAAACTAAGTAAATTGTTTATGCATTTATTCTATCTTGTTAAGAATCCATGTGTTTGTTATTTCGATTAATATTAGAAATTAGCATTGTACCGTTTTTTATTTTTGGATATTCAAAGACTTTTTGACAATAAGAAGCAATTATTATTATGAATTATCTCGTTTTTTTAGTGATGACTAAGTATTTTTACATTTTCAAAAAAGACTGTTTGGCTTTTTTTTTTTTTTTTTACGAGAAATCAATTCCATTTTTTTTTAGTAACGACCAAGTATCTTTACATTTTTCAAAGAGACGTGCATGTCGACTTTTTTTTTTTTTTTTTTGACAATAAAAAAAAAATCAATTTTGTAGCAATCAAATATACAAAAAGACATGTTGGCTTTTTTTTTTTGACAATAAAGAAGAAATCAATTTTGTTTTTTTTTAGTGGCGACCAAGTATCTTAAGAGACATACATGTTGGCTTTTTTTTTTTTGACAATAAAGAAGAAATCAATTTTGTGTTTTTTTTAGTAACAACCAAATATTTTTACATTCTCAAAAAGAAATGTGGCTTTCTTTTACGAAGAAATCAATTCTGTAGCAATCAAGTATCCTTACATTTTCAAAAAAGACATTTTGGCTTTTTTTTTTGACAATAAAGAAATCAATTCCGTTTTTTTTAGTAGCAACCAAGTATCTTTACATTTTTCAAAGAGACATGCATTTCGGCTTTTTTTTTTGACAATAAAAATCAATTCTTAGTAACCTTTATATTCTCAAAAACGACATGTTGGCTTTTTTTTCTTGGGTAACAAAGAAATCATTCCGTTTGTTTTTTTGTGGTGATTATGTAACTTTAAGTTTTCAAAAAAGGCTTTTGACAATAGAGAAATAAATTATCGAAAAGTGTTGTTGTCCAAAAATATTTAAATATTATAAATTTGTTTTGCTTTTTTTTAAATTCGTAACATCAGTTCCTTCAAAAGTTTATTTTCCAATGTTAGAAATCACATAACACCTAGTAGAAATACATTGTCACCTGATTTTGTTTCCAAATTATTTCTTAAAATGAAATTAATGTATTCAGTTTAATATTAACTGTTATTGTATCGTATTTTTCGAATATCTTGTCGATCGCTTTATTAATGTCATTATATACAAAAGGAAATAATATAAAAGATGGTTCATGCGGCATATAAAATGAAAATTGAATTGCGGCTAACTGCGGTTCCATCTTTTAAATATAAAAGAATTAATGTTGTTATTAAAAAAAAAATTTTTTTTTCTCCACTTTATTCATTAAAATACCAAGTCATATTTTAAAATTTATAAAAACATTTTATTTTTATATAATGTCATTTAACAAATTATTATCTTCAACATCATCAGAAAGAAGGAACCTTGTATTTAAAATTAACAATGAAATGCATAATAACGCAGGGACTAATTCTGACATAGAAAGTAGAAAAGATTATTTTTTTTCATTGGTCAAAAAAAATGAGGAACTTTCTGAAAATGAAAAAGAATACTGCAAAGAATACTTTATTTATTATTTTGAATTAGAGAAAGCAAAAGATGAATTGGGCCAACCAAAAAAATGTAATGGGTGTAAATTGACAAGATACACTGATAGATTCTGTGAAGTTGCATTAGTTTACAATTACAGAATCTTTTCACCAGTTGGACATCTGGTAATAACATAGTTGATAACTTTATTCAACAATGTCAAATTAAGTCATCTCTGCCAACTCTTGTTATGGAATGGATACCTTTTGAGCAAATTGAACAAGTAACAAAGGTAACTGAAGGTGGATTTAGTTCAATTTATACAGCTACATGGACAAGAGGTTATATGACTGATTATGATGAAAATAAAAAGGAGTTTATTTATTTTGGAAAACAACTGGTAGTATTAAAAAGTTTAAATGATTCAAGCAATCCAGGAAAAGGCTTTTTTGATGAGGTTGGTAGTTGTCACTTAAAACTAAAATGCAGTAATACTGTATTATATAATTCTAATTTTTTATATTTATTTATAGGCAATGAATTATTGTAAAATTAAAACCAATTTAATTGTTAATTGTTATGGTATAACTAAATTCCCAGATAATGGAAACTATGCAATGATTTTAAATTATTATCCAGAAGGAAATTTAAGGAATTATTTACAAACAAATCATTTAAATTTAACATTAAAAGACAGAATTACAATCTTTAAATATTTATGTGAAGCATTATATTATATACATGAAAAAGATTTAATCCATTGTGATTTACATAGTGGTAATATATTATTGCAAGGTGGTAGTTGTTATATTACAGATTTGGGATTATGTGGTCCAGTTGATGAAAAATCATCAGATAAAGTCTATGGAATTGTATCATATGTTGCACCTGAATTACTTGGAGGAAAAATTAATGCAAAGAACACAAAAGAAACAGATATTTATAGTGTTGGGATGTTAATGTGGGAAATATTTGCTGGTCATCCACCATTTGATGATAGAGCTCATGACCATAGTTTAATTTTTGATATATGTGAAGGTTTACGACCACCAATATTATCTGAAATGCCTGATGATTATGTGCAAATGATGCAGAAGTGTTGGAATGTGGATCCATCAAAAAGACCAACTACTAGAAGGCTTTTGGCTTTTGCTGATAAAAAGTTTAGTGGAATTCATACAGCTGAAAGTTTGAAAGATAATAGTAACAATAATAAAAATTTTGGTAGCAGCAGCAATGGTGGTGGTGGTGGTGATTTGCAACAAGTACACAAATCACATCCAGGTGCATATTATACAAGTAGAATATTAAATGAGGAGATTGCTAAATCTATAAGATTTAAAAATTATACAAATAATGATGGTTCATTAAATAGTTTTGATTTTCTCTTAAATGCTGAAGGTGAATAAAATTTTATTATTAATTAATTGGAAATTACTATCCATTAATTATATTACTAACAATTTGATTCGATTGATTAATAAACATCAGATTCTAGTATATAATTAAAAGATGAATGATCTCGCACGGAATTTGGAAAATTACAAAAATAGACATTTTCCCGAGTACCATCACAACCTTTCTTATTTAGAAAATGATATTCAATGCACCCTGCTTTTGTTTAAAAATTTTTTTATTTATCCCAAATAAAGCGATAACATGTGTAAAACATAAAAGTTCCCTTGGAATTTTCACACTTTTAAATCCGGCTTAAATGAATTTCATATCAAAAGGCTTGGCCCAAATTTTTTATAGCTTACTAAGTGCAACTTTAAAAAAAAATTTAATTTTTTGGAATTTTGAAAAATACGCTTATTTCGTACCAATAAAACATCTAAAAAAGAAAAATCGAAAAAAATCGCTGGTCAATTAGTAATTTTTTTGTCTAGTAGGGGTCTACATTTTTTTTAAAAAATTCCGTGCCGATTAGCACGGAATTCTTGTACGTTTAATATCAAGGATGAATTTATTTGTTATATATAATTACTTATTTCATTTTTATTTCATTTATTAAAGCTAATTTATAATAATAATAATATTTTGAAGTGATAGGCTTTTTACAGTTTTCTGATTCTTGTTAAACAAGCAACTCCATTTTTCTTGTACCTATATAGAAAGCTTTAACAAATATATAAGCACACTTGATGGTACCAAATAACCGTAAATAAATAAAATGGCTCTTTTATAAAACTCAAAGGTTTCTTCAATTGTTTTTTTTAGGAATTTTTATAATGTTTGGTGCAATTCTTTTTTTTAAAAAAAATTGATCGCTCTTGAGGAGCACATATCATTTTTGTAAGCCAATAGTAATGGGTCAATGACTTTTCGCAGTCGTCTAAATTTTTATTCGACGATATAAAAAAAGGTGATTAAAAAATATCTATATAATAATGGTCATAAAACACGACAAATTTAAAAAATTCCCACAATACGTCCTCTTTCTTCTATATATATATATAAATAAATAACAATGCAACGTCTACTCTCCATAGGAAATTTCAAATTAGCAGCAGTTGTAAAACCTATACGACCAAGGGTATGAATTGCTCATATAATCATTTAAAACATTTTGAAAATGCAATTCACAAGTCTAAATTAAAGTTTTGAGTTTTGTTGCAAAAAAATTTTTTCTGTATGACAATAGTATTTTACTTCAGTCAAACAATCAAAAATTCCATTACCTGAAGAATGGTCTAAACTTGTAACTAAAGAACTAAAAGGAAAAGATCCAGAAAAGGTTTTGACGTGGCACACTTCTGAGGTAAAAATACTTGTAATATTAATGATTTAATTTTACATTATATATAATTTGGAAAAAAATTACATGCTTGCTTAATTTATAAGGGCATAGATGTCAAACCTGTATTTACAAAAGCTGATGTAGAAAATGTTGCGGATGAAGTTCCTGGAAAATATCCTTTTACAAGAGGTCCTTACGCGTCCATGTATACTGCAAGACCATGGACTATACGACAGGTAAAACAAAAAATCAATTGAATCAATCGATTGATTTAATCTATTAATTGTTTTGACATTTGAATTTTTTTTTTCCCCCTAGTATGCTGGATTCAGTACAGTTGAAGAATCCAATGCTTTTTATAGAAAAAATTTAGCTGCGGGTCAACAAGGTTTATCAGTTGCTTTCGATTTGGCTACACATCGAGGGTATTTGTTTATATATTTATAAATCTTAAATTCAAATTTATGTTATTTTCAATTGAGTTAATTTGATTTCACCATCGTTTGATATAGATATGATTCTGATCATCCTCGTGTGGTAGGAGATGTAGGTATGGCTGGTGTAGCAATTGACTCAGTTGAAGACATGAAGGTGTGTGCAATCTTGATTGATTGTATAAAACGAATGATGGTTATTTAAAAAATGATTATAATAATATTTTCCTCATTTGATTTCTTTAGATTCTTTTTGATGGTATACCTTTAAATAAAATGTCAGTATCAATGACAATGAATGGTGCAGTTTTACCAATTTTGGCAATGTATATTGTCACTGGTATAGAACAAGGTGCACAGTTAAAAGAACTTTCTGGCACTATCCAAAATGATATTTTAAAAGAGTTTATGGTTCGTAACACCTTTGTTTATCCTCCTGAACCATCCATGAGGCTTATTGGTGATATATTTTCTTATATTGCAAAGGTTTGCTTTACATATGATTTATTTCATATTTTTTTTTGGGGGGATTTATAGGTTCTGATTATTATTATTATTTATTTTTTCATAGCATATGCCAAAATATAATTCCATTTCTATATCAGGATATCATATGCAAGAAGCTGGAGCTGATAATGTACTTGAATTGGCTTTTACAATTGCTGATGGTTTGGAATATATCAGAACAGGCAAGTTTTTTTTTTTGAAAAAAAATTTATTATAAAAAAATTTCAAGTACATAATATATGTATATATTATATATATATATATAGGAATTAAAGCTGGTATGACAGTAGATGATTTTGCACCACGTTTATCATTTTTTTGGGGTATAGGGATGAATTTTTACATGGTGATTTATTATTATTATTATTATTATTATTATTATTATTAGTTCACTTAAAAGATTGTTATATATATATACATATACATACATATATCTCATCTTTATTATTTATAGGAAATAGCAAAAATGCGAGCAGCTAGACGTTTATGGGCACATATGGTAAATGAAAAATTTCAACCAAAAAATCAAAAATCGTTGATGTTACGTACGCATTGTCAAACATCTGGATGGTCACTTACAGAACAAGTATGTTAAAAATATACATCATCAATGTATATATATGTTTTGATGTTAAAGTAAAGCACTTTTAACAACGACGGAACATTCCAAAATAGGATCCGTATAATAATATTGTACGAACAACTATTGAAGCGATGGCAGCAGTACTTGGTGGCACGCAATCTCTTCACACAAATTCATTTGATGAAGCTATTGGACTTCCTACAGAGTTTTCGGCGAGGATTGCCCGGAATACACAATTGATTCTTCAAGAAGAAGCATTTATACCCAAGGTCGCTGATCCATGGGGTGGCAGTTATATGATGGAAAGTTTGACTAATTGTGTTTATGAGTCTTCGAGAGAAATTATTGAAGAAGTTGAAAGCATGGGTGGTATGGCAAAAGCCGTTGCGAGCGGTTTACCCAAATTAAAAATTGAAGAAAGTGCAGCTCGACGGCAGGCTAGAATTGATTCTGGACAGGGTAAAAAAAAAATATAAAGATTTCGATATTCAAGTTTTATAAAAAAAATTTTTTTTTACTTGAATATTTTTATTTCTTTTGATAGAGACAATTGTGGGAGTTAATAAGTATCGTCTCGAAAAAGAAATTGCAGTTGAAGCTCGAGCCATTGACAATAGCAAAGTAAGAGATGGACAAATAAAGCATATAAATGAAATGAAAGCTAAAAGAGATCCTGTCCGGGTTAGTTGATGATCGGATTATAAAAAACTTTTCATCAATTAATTAATTTATTAGCAAATTGATTAAATTGATTTGTTTATCATTACTATTGCTGCTGCTGTACCGCTATTATTATTATAAAGGCTCAAAAATCTTTGGATGCTCTTACTGAATGTGCAAAAACAGGAGATGGAAATTTACTTGAATTATCAATAGAAGTAATTAATATACCTTTTTATTTTTTTAAAAAAAATTATTTATTACATACATGATTATTTAAATATACATTAATTTTTAAAAAGGCAGCAAAAGCAAGATGTACAGTTGGTGAAATATCTTACGCATTAGAAAAAATATGGGGTCGTCATGAACCTAGTAGCAGAGTTGCTAGTGGTGCTTACAAATCAGCATATGGAGAAGCAGATGAAGCAGAAGAAACCATTAGATTAGTCAAAGTAAATTTTTTTACTGCTGACTACTATTCTGTACTTGATTGATCGATGATATGCGACCGATGATTAATTTTTAAAATATTTTAGGAAACAGGAGAAAAATTAGGTGTTAATCCCAGAATTTTAGTGGCAAAATGTGGTCAAGATGGACATGACAGGGGAGCGAAAGTGATCGCCTCGGCATTTAGTGATTTCGGATTTGATGTTGATTTATCACCATTATTTAGTACTCCGGAGGAAGTTGTACGTCAAGCAATTGATAATGATGTACATGTTATTGGTATATCATCACAAGCAGCCGGTCACAAAACACTTGTACCAGCCGTAATCCAAGAACTTCATCGATTAGGTGTTAATGATAAAATTGTGGTGGTTGGTGGTGTAATTCCGCATCAAGATTATCAATTTTTAAAAGATGCTGGTGTAAGTTCTATCTTTGGACCAGGCACAAAAATTCCTGAAGCCGCCAAAGAAGTTGTTTTAAAAATACAAGATGTGATACGGAAAGATGATCATGCTTCTTCTAATACTTTATGATAATTGTTGTAGACTTTTATTTATAATTGTAAAATGCCGCGGGTATCCAATAAATTTTATTACTATGTATTAATATATTGATTCAATAGAAGCGCACTTTATACTGATATATTTGGTGATTATCCATAATTTGTATACATATTAAACTCTATTCTTATCTACCCACTTGCAATTGCTTTAGACAATGGTATTGATAAAGATTTGATTATGTTCATGAGCTTGACCACCTTTTTTTTTAAAGAGAAATGCAAACAATTAACCAAATATATATATGTTTTAAGCCTCTATCTGGTTGTGCGATCAAAAAATTTGTAGTTACCTCAAAATGATTATCTACAGTCAAATCAAGTGCTTATTATATTATATTGCATTTATATAAATATACAATAAGACTACTGCACAACAAAACTTGTAACCAAAAAAATCTTTTATAATTGTGGTGTAGTAAACCTTCATCACGTTATCACTTTTCAGTATCATGAGTGTCATGATATCTCCAAAATAATTTAACTTTGCTGAAGCCTGAATTTGGATCGTTATGTGATACATTCGATGTTATTGTCTTAACAAATAATTGCATCGTCCAAGTAACAGTTTTACTAAGATCATGCAGATATGGAATTGTAAATTTTCTTCTACTGTGTTTGCCAAAGGAAAGCATAGCAAAGAAATAAAGAAGTTGGCCAAATTAGAAGACATCACTCCACAATCTGATTTCCAAAGCTCCGTGTGCTGGCTTGTGAGGTTATTAATAAATAACATATTAATGCCTTTTCAGAACCATACCAAATAATGCTTTTAATAATAAAATTAAACTTGCCTAATAATATCTTTGTCCCACTATTGTATAGTTATATATAGTTCTTAAAAATAAATCTGATATTAATCACGGGAGTCAGATTTAAAAAAATATTCCTCTACTACAAACATATGGTTGGATTTTAACCCGCCTCCATAACCAAGATAAGACCCTTAATGTTCTCGTTCCTTGGACTGTGCAATTGTTTCAATTGTTTTAATTGATTTACACAGGTGAAGGTCCCCATATGTTTGGAGGCTTTGTACAAGTGAAAGACCTCAATAGCTCCACAAGGGAAGACTAGAATCCACTTGACAATGATGCAAGCTAATAACCCAGAACCACATTCCCCCCCTGGGTTTAGATCATTGCTTCGTCGGGGTCGATAGGTCAGATTAGCCTTGTGCGTCTGTGGAGGAAGATGGGAATAAGTAACGCCTGTAAATTTCCTCTCCTTTATTCTCCAAAGGAAAGCACGGCAAGGAAATACGCGTAAAATAATCGAAGATGGGAAATCTGCTCTTGATTTCGTCATGGCTTGTTGTTGTTTTGCCTTTATAATGATTATTTTATTATTATATTAATCATTTATGAAGAAGAAAGAATCTTATATATGTGAGCGAACAAAATAATTACCTATATAATCTACGCCATGCGCTGGTCTATGAAGAGCTTTATAAAAAAAAATAAGGTATTAGTAATAAAATTAAACATGCTTGATAAATACCTTTGTCCCCACTATTGTATAGTTATATATAGTTCTTAAAAAAATAAATCTGATATTAATCACGGGAGTCAGATTTAAAAAAATATTCCTCTACTACAAACATATGGTTGGATTTTAACCCGCCTCCATAACCAAGATAAGACCCTTAATGTTCTCGTTCCTTGGACTGTGCAATTGTTTCAATTGTTTTAATTGATTTACACAGGTGAAGGTCCCCATATGTTTGGAGGCTTTGTACAAGTGAAAGACCTCAATAGCTCCACAAGGGAAGACTAGAATCCACTTGACAATGATGCAAGCTAATAACCCAGAACCACATTCCCCCCCTGGGTTTAGATCATTGCTTCGTCGGGGTCGATAGGTCAGATTAGCCTTGTGCGTCTGTGGAGGAAGATTGGAATAAGTAGCGCCTGTAAATTTCCTCTCCTTTATTCTCCAAAGGAAAGCACGGCAGGGAAGTACGCGTAAAAAATAATCGAAGATGGGAAATCTGCTCTTGTTTTGCCTTTATAATGATTATTTATTATTATTTATTATTATACCAATCATTTATGAAGAAGAATCTTATATATGTGAGCGAACATAATAATTACCTATATAATGTTGACACATTTTGTTTTTAAATCTCCGCCACGTAATTACATTTATAAAATAAGATATTTGGGCTATTTATAAAGAATATTTGCACTACCATACACAAAAAAAAAATCTTGTACGCGTTATTATTATTAAGAGAGCAAGAGAAAAAACACTGATAAATAATCTAATAATCTAATCAACTGTATATATAGAAAGATAAAATCTCCATCGCGTGCTGGCCTATGTGTTGCACAAAAAATTATCACGCGTTTGTTTATCAACTACTCCAAAAGAACAAAAATAATAAAGAAAACCAGTTCAAAAATAGCAAGATCCGAGTAAGTAACATTAAGAGAAAGAAAAAAATATCGCCTGTAATGATGTTATATAGTTAGAAAGATCATTTAACATTTATGACAAAGAATCTTATTGAGATAATTTTTTAAAAATAATTTTTGTGTATTGCGTTTTTTTACAAATATCATAAATATAATTAAAACTGCTCACAAGCCAGCACATGGAGTGAGTGATGATGGATATCTTCTACGTTAATTAATTATCACTCAAAAGAACTAAATAATAAAATAGCAAGATCCGAGTAAGAGCAAGAAGAAGAAAACACTGCTTGTAATGATGTTAGGAAAGATCATTTAAACATCAAGCAAGATTAATAATTAATAAACTTTATTTTTTTTTATTTCATCATACTCATTGTTGGAAATTGGATTAGACTAGAACTGATCAACAAAGTAAATAAATGTGTTGTATGTCACATGTTGATTCATATTTTAAAATTTATTTTAAATGGTTACAATTTATTTTTAATACTATATTATTTTTAATATATAAATATAATTTTTTTATTAATTAAAAAATAATATAATCTTTTTAAAATTATTGTTGTTTGACCTCAATTAACCATCATTACGCTTATTAAAAATGGGAAAGCATTGATCGACAGGATACATATCAGTTTTAAATGGCCGAGAAAGTATTCTTTTTACTTAACATTCATTATGCATTAGAGAGACAATGGCTAAAACAAACTTATTCTTAATTTAGTTAAAAACTTTTTTATTGTAAAGGAACTTTTATTATATGTTTAAGCAATTACAGTCAACCCCTCGAAGTGCACACTCTCTAAACGCACTCACTATGTAAACCCTCTCTAAATACACGTTTATGAGAAATAGTGATATGTTCCCAAGGAGGGTGCACTTAGAGGAGGGGGCTGACTGTAATTGATTATATATGATCTGCACCATAACACGAGTAAATTGTTTTCTAAAAGCCAATAGTAAATCATCATTAAGGGAAGGGAAAGTAATAGGGTGTTATATAAATTATCCCCCATCTCTGTGTATTTATTTATCACTGCCTTTTTTTTCTTTTTTCTCCTTAAATTTTTCAATCTCATAAAATTTAACAAGTAATTTTTCTTTTTCTTACTAGCACCACCTCTTCAATTAACTATATATATATATAGTCGCTGTTAAAGGGACAAAGAAGACATTAATATTAATATTAGTAGTGTATATTAAGTAAGAATATCAATAATAATGAATTATTACAGCCAATTGGGGAATTTCCCACCAAAATTTTTAATATCGAAAATGGTTAGTATTAATATTAATTGTATATTATATTTACAAATAATCATTTTTTTTTATTGTAAATTATAAATACATAATTGATAAAACAATGAAATAATAAAATTTTACATCTAATTTCTACTATTATAAATTATATATATGATATTGGTATTAATTATTTGTTTTTTGACTTGTCAGCATTGAAGATGTTTGTTCGCGGCGTTAAAGATGTTGGTGACGATGAAAGTTGGTTGTCAGTATCATTAATGTTAACTTGAATTCTAAGACTGGATTGGATTCTTTTAGGAGGTCCAAAAGAAGGCGTTGACGGCAAATTATTTCCACTACCATTATAGCTAATAAAAGAGGAGGTTGATCTAAAACTATTTCTGTTATCATCATTACTATAAAGTGAATATTTATCAGAGTATTGTGAATTATATCGTTGGCTACTATTACTGGTGGTTCTGATACTGGTTCTGTTGCCGCTATTTCTGCTACTAGTTCTGCTTTTACCAAACGCATTTTCATCATTCAAAAAATAAAAACTTGGAGGTCGATCAATAATTAATTGACTACTATTATTATTATTATTATTATTATTATTATTATTATTATTATTATTATTATTATTATTATTATTATTATTATTGATAGCACTAGCAATAAGATGTGGAGGAGGAGCCATTAAGGAAGAATAAACCAATTTTGATTTATTGCTAGGGATGCCTAGAATAATCTCTTGATTACCATTATCTTCATGGTTAATATTGGGTACTTTTGTAATATTAATTGTTGGTATTTGTATTATAGCTTCAGGTGAGGATTGTCGTGAATTATCAACTATTTTAAAAGTAGTGCCTTCAGTTAATATTTTCATTGCACCATTATTATTATTGCTATTAGAAAAAGTAGCATTTGTATTATTGTCATCACTGCTCTTGCTGCCGCTGCCACCGCTAAAATTATTATTATGATTTTTCAATGCTCGTTGTCGTTTATTGTCTTTAGTATTAATATTGTTAATATTGTTATTGTTATTAGGATTATAATTATATTGTAAGTCTATTGTTTGTTCAGATTTTGGTTGTTTTTCAAAGAAAAAAGTAAAGAAGTTTGGTCGTTTATTGCCATTATTTCTGCTAGACGTTGACGAAAATGATGATCTTGATGAAGATAAAGAAAATTGATTAAGACGACGACGACGGCGGCGACGGCAACGGAAACTGTTGTTGTCGTCGTCGTCGTTATTGTCGCCATCATCAATTCTTAAAAGAGCTCTTAACTTTTCATTCCTTTCTTTCAACTCATCATCATCCACATCATCGATAAGTTTCAAAATAGATTTTCCTGACATCGCTCTTGCCAATAAACTTGAATGGTCGTAGTCTCTTTTTGATATTGCATTTTTATCGATTCTTTTAGAGATACTATCAACGCGACTAATATTATTGTTATTACTGCTACTGCTTCCACCACTGCGATTATTCTGATGGATGTTTAATTGTAAAGGTGGTTGTTTACGACGATTAATAAATGGATCCGTCGTTGCGTTAACTCGATTACTGAATGTTGACGTAACCATAGTTGATGGATTATTGTCGTTATTGTGATCGTTGTAATTGTTGTAATTGTTGTTACTATCATAATTGTAGTCATGATTATTAAATGATGATGGAAAAGTTATTGAATTTGGTGTTTTTGTAAGAACAGATGATGGTGTTTTTGGCGACGATGTTGGTAATCTTGGAAAAATATTATTGAGATTATTATTAATATTATTATAATTCATAATACTATTTCCATCTCCTCCATTTCGTATTTTACAAGGTATTAATGAAACTATTGAAATAAAAAACTGCCTTCTTATTGCTGAAGTTGTTCCAAATGTTATAAAAGTTATAAATGGAATTGCGGTCATCATAAACTCTGGCCAAATGTCATCATCAATTAAACCTTTATTTTGGAAAAATGGTATTAATCTGCTAGCTGTGTGTGTTATTGTTAATAAAGAAAATCATTAGTCTTACGAGAAGGAGAAGGATAATTTTTAAAAAAAATAAAGATATTTTAAAAAATTACCAGAAGTAACCAATAAAGGAACTGATATTATTAAACCGCATATTATTGCTCGATCAATAATTTCCATCGACAATATATTGATATTATTATTGTTGTTCCATGATTTGTAATATTTGATTATTGAAAATAGATTCTTTACTAATAATTTTTTAAATCAATAGATGAATGAATTAATGATAAATGCAATAATTTTAAAGAGTACATAACTCGTCATAAAAATGCCAAATGTTAATTGAAACTTTACCTGATAAAATTATAATTGCAAGCGCTATCGCTATTATTATAAAATAAAAGCTGAACGAATTTTTTTAAAAATATATATAAATATATATATAATTAGCCAAAATCGAGAGGAAAATGAATGATAACAGTTTCATAGAATAATAACATATTAACATATGAACTTACAAAGGAATCACTGGTGTTGATATGAAATAATGAAATTTCCAATGCACAAATCCATAAATATTTAAATAACGTGTAACCAAGACAAAGGTAGTTGTTAGAACTAAAGGAATTCCCCAACCAATTATATTGCAAATAATCAATATTTTATTATTTATCTTATTATTATTATTATTATCATCATCATCATCATCATCATCATCATCATTATTCTGGTTGTTAATCTCAATGTCATGTTGTTGTTGAATTTGGTTCTTTTGCCTAAGTTTCAGCCAAATTTCAATTTCAATACAAATAAACCAAACTGCTAATGAACAACTAAAATAGATTGTTATGGTACCATTGATTAAACAATTTATTGTACTGGCATCACCACCACCACAACTACCAACACCACTGCCGTTGTTGTTGTCGTTATTGATAATTATAAAATCATTAATGTTTAAAACTCCTGTTAAGACGAAATTAAGTGATAGTAAGAATGAAGTGAATGATAATATCGAGATTGTTGGAAATCGTTTAAAATATGCTATTATTAACGTTAATGATAATGGTAGCGAAGCTAAATGGAGAGAATAAAATATTATGGCGTCCTGCGCTAATATCATTATTTGTCATATTTTTTTTTTTCGTTCGTTAATGAAAGTAGAATATGATATGAATGTTAATATTATAAAAAAGCACAAATGGTTGTTGGAGATAAATGGTGGAGTGGAGTGGAGTGGAATGGAGTGGAACGAAAAATAAAAATAAAAATAAAATGACAAGATTTTAAAATGTTGTTTATATATATGCTCGATAATGACAGGATTAGTCAAAAGTAAATATTTATATATGTATAATAAATATTTCGGTTGTTTGTATAAATTGTATAAACGATTTAAAAATTTAGAAACACAATAATAACCTTAGATTATTATGCTTTTCATAAATCTAATAAATCGATTAATAATATTAAATAGTACCAATAACCACCACGCAAATAAGATATTTTTATACTTTTTTCCGATAATTGTTTATTTATTTATTTATGTTGTTTGTTTGGTTGTAGAAATTGAATTATTTATTTACTTGGGAAAAATGAAAAAAAACAATGACACGTTTTTTTATGTATAATTATTGATACTGTGTAGCGTACATGAAACGTCTCAATATATACTATTATTATTATTATTTTCACTAGTATCAACTAATTATAATTTAAACGGGTAGTTACGCTGTCACTAGTTTTTGGCACACAACGAATTTAAAATGCATAAAAATTATTATTAATCAGATGCATATATAACTCGTATATTATGAACGGAGTGGAATGAGCGAGATCACACCGGGATAATTTCTTTTTTTATTTGATGATGATCTGCAGTGAATCAAAAAATCTACAGAATCCTTCTTTTTCCACTATCTAAAAACCAGATAAGAAAATTTACCGGCGATGGCCAGCTGATTGGAGATCAAGATGAGAAACTAAAGATTTTTGACTTTGTGAGTATTTGTGTGTTTGAAATTCAATGAAATTTTATTTTCCACGTCATATCAAAATTTTATCTTAATGTAAATAAAAGCTTTATGTCCATATACTTTCTTTTAATAGCGATTGAATTCCAAAATAAGTAGTAACGCTTTGTTACTTTTATTATTGCATAAGTGGCTTTACGTTTATCGGATCAGGGACCTGGATAATTACGTTATCAATTCTCGTATTGGAAACAAAATCTTTCTTTCTGACTCATCATACCACCTTTCTACAGTTACTATATTGGTCAGTGTGGAAATCACGGCTTGTAAATACGTAATTATTATTGTTATTTATTTATTGTTATTATTATTATTTATTATATACCTAATCTAAGGCAATATGTGGTCATCATCATCATAAGGATTGCAAGGCACACTTACGAATTTTGATTATTACCAATAAAAAACAGTAAAGTCTATGTACCACTCGAAATACTGCTATTTTACTAAACCTATTACTGCCACCACCACCACGTTTCTTCAAAATCAATCCCTTGCTTGTGTAAAATAATTTTTGGGTGAGGATCATCTTGACACATAACAATATGAAATTTATATTGTTTCAGAATAAATAATAATAGTAAACATTGGTAATAGTAATATCAATAGTAATGGTAGTAACAGGTAATAATAATAATAATATATAGTAATACAGGTGTTTGCGTGAAAATCAAATTTGCGTCAATTTGAAATTTTATTAATTAAATTTTTGAGTGGGTGTTTGAATACAAAATTCTGATTGGCTAACTTGAATATCACGTGCGTGAATTTTTAAATTGACGCACAACATTTTTTTTTATCTATTACTATTTATTCCGTATTCCATTTCCTTATTAACATATATAATAAACTAATTTTAAATATAATTAAATTTAATTAATTGACAAAGACAAAAATTGTCTATAGTTTCTTTAATAATAATAGAACACGGAACAAAGAGTCATCATGAGCTAAATAAGGAATATGCCAGATACGAGGAAGAAGTCGAAGAAATTGGACCAATCGAAGATAAAGAATACTGGCTGAAAATTACATGGATGTGAAAAAACGATTACAAATAGTTTCTTGGGAACAACAAGTGATGTACTAAAGAAATAGATGCTGTTTAAAATTGGTCCATTTTAATTTGTTGATTCTTGTCAAAATGCCGTTGTTCTCTACGTTTGTTCGCGATAGGACTAACCAACCATTCGTGTAATCCATTCAAAAAAAAAAAACTGTGCCAGGTAAACAAGATATTAATATGTGATCGCAAGTGACAATTCTGGTAATCATGAAAGTCGAGAAATGCTATATATATTCTCTCTATAACGGTACTGTGAATTTTGAGCCCAATTTTTATGTTTGATATATAAATAATTACTGTCTATATCTTATAACAGACATTTTTTCCTAAGCCGGATGGCCATTATAGAGAAAGTGAACTTTACACGATTGCGAATCACCAGTCTTTTAACTAGGAATCCGATTTCAATTACCAAACCAGTCCTCCGGTGGATAAGAGACCTCATTTAACAATTTTTGGCTTGACATTAAGGAGGATTAGTTACGACTTTGTATCTGATGTGTAAGCGGGCAGATTGAAATTTATTAATATACGACAACCCGATTTTACGACTGATGCTTTCCCTGGGAGGATAGATTTATCGTATATCGAGTATTTGATATACTTGGTTAATTTGTATCGAAACAAATGTTTGATCAACCTAAATTGCTAACGACCGTTGAAGAATGAATAAGTAGCTCGAATTCACCTTCATTAAGGTAGAAAAGAATAACAATAATGACAGTTATATAATTGTGCAATTTATTTTAATGCTTTGTCTAATATTAGACTAAAGTTCCGAAACTCAGATTTTAAAAAACAACTTTTGAAATGCAGTAATCAGTGGTAATAATGTCATCATAGGCTTTTTTCTACAATAACAGTCAAGAAAGATTTTATAAATTCACCTTTTTGATGAATTCTGAATAACATATATGTACTATTATTTATTTGGTGGACCCTCCAAAGATATTTATATTTACCTTTTTGTGCAAGTTTTTTAAGATTGATTGATCTATTGATTGTATTTTATACTTGCGATTATTAATCTTTTTCAAAGCTAGAACAAAATAAATGTTGAAAATTTTCTGATTCTAGAAATTCAATTTTATTGTTATTCAAAAATGTTAAAATAATAATAAAAATTTAAAATAGTTTTCTAAAAATCATTATATCTTGCGAAAAATAATTAAAATAAAATAAATAATAAAAAATAAAATAAAATAATATAATAAATTTAATTTTTTTTCAAGTTTTTAATTTCATTCAACAAAATTTGCATTTGATCATTATTACGATTTTCCATTTCCTTCATATTATTTTCAATACTATTTTTTATTTTATTCAGACTTTTTTCAAAGTTGTCTTCAATTTGTTGAAATCTTGAATCAAAACCAGCTTCTGTTTTTTCGGGCACCCCAGCAAGTTGTCTAAGATTATTAGAAATATATGGGAGATATTCTTCGCCCTCATTGCTATTATCGGCTTCATTAATCTTTCTATGAATATCATCAATTGATGCATCATAGCGTCTAATAAAAAAAAATTTTTTTTTTTTAAATAATTGTTAAAAGGGAATTTATCAAAATGATTTAATAATTGATTAATTGATTGATCATTGTTATATTTACAATATATCTGGAAACCAGTTTCTCCAACGACGTTGATTAGGAAATAAATAAAATAATTCAATCTCTGTGATAATTTTTGCTTTTTGAGCAAAAAATGCTTCTTTTGTATTATAATTTTCAATTTCATTACTAAGCAAACCAATGAATAGATTCATCAGGTATACCACAACTATGAATGAAAATTAGTGTTCCATGTCGCAATCCAAAAAAGGAAACAAAATGGTCGTAAAGGTGGTAGCAACCATCATCAAAAGTTGCAGCCGGTATCCTTAATGAAAATGCAACTACTAATAGTGTAAGATATTTATTCTCTAGCCACACCCAAGATCCAAATGCTCCGTTATCTCCTAATAAAAAAAAACCAATCAATAAAATTAAATTATTTAACTTGATTATTATTTTAATGAAATATACAGTATATAATTACTACCTGTAAGGAAATTATACATTGCCAGAATTGAGGAAGGGAATTGTGAAAACATATTTGTATTGCCATCTGGTTGTTGTACAAGGTATAAATCTTGATTATATGTATCATTGTTTGCAAAATATATATAATATTTATTAACAAGGTTCCAAGGATTGTTGGGATCATCATTGGAAACAGGGCTGTCTAATGTAGAAGTATCATCTCGACTTTGTGTCAACAATAAAAAAAAAGCACGTGAAAAGCTTAAAATGATTATAAATATTATAACTAAGAACCAAAAGACTTTTTTAGCAACTCCTATAATAATGGCAAAATATACTCCAAAATGTTTAAAAACTCTTAAAAATAATACTAATCTTAAATCTAGTAATAAATTTGATGCAGAAATCAGTTGAACAAGTGGTGGATTATTATAACGCAACCATAGGATTGAAGTAACAATTGCCAAGAAATAGGCACCTAGGTCTATTAATTAAATAAATATTATTATTATTATTAAAAATCAATCAATTAATTAACAAATAATAATGAAATAACATCACACCAAAGTAATTCCAGATATCTTTGGTATATTTCAATGGTTTCCAGATAAATTGTCTAACTTCTACTATGAGATGAATTGCTCCAAGGACAATTGATGTCGTTAATAATGAATTTCTATAATCATCAAATACCTTAAGTGGTGAAGTTGCAATAGCAAAGCATGATAAAAATGCCATATAAAAAATCAATGTTCCAATATAATATTTGAATCCAAAAGTGTCCCATTTATGATCCAAAATTAGTTCAATATTCAAATGCTTGTATAATTCCAAAGTATCCAATTCAACCAATTCAACAGATATGCTAATATCTGGCTTGTATAATAATTCTTTCAATAATGAATATTTTGGTTTATATGTAAGTAATCCAGCATATGGAATTATCAATTTCACACAATTTTTGGAATCATTTTTATTGTCAATTTTGTATTTGTTGTCTAAAAAGCTTCTAAAAAAAAATTCCAAAGTCTACTCTTTTTATAAATAAAATTTTCATTAATCATTGCATTATAAACAATTTTACTATAATAAGTATTATCATTAAATGGAAATAACATCATTGAAGTTTGATAAAGGAATTTTGATAATTTTTGATGATTTTTTTGTAATCTTGGTAATTCTGATATAATTATTTTTAATAAACTCATATTTGTTGCAATATCTTTTTTAAAATATTCAAGGCAGGTATCAAATAATTTTTCTACAACTATACTATCATTTGCATTTAATGCTAATTTTAAAAATTTTTCACCATATTTGAAATTATAAAAATCATCCAACATATATAGAATCATTTCTTTATAAGGGTGTCTGGAAGTTTTATCTTTATCAATATATGAATAATCCTTTTCAGCAACATCACCAAAATTAAATAAATAGTCTTCAATACTATTATTCTCTATAGCTGTTTTGATTTTATTTGATATTTCTTTTGCAAGTTTAATATAATCTTCTCCTCTGAAAACTTTAATTTTTTCTTTTTTAATATACTTTGTGAATATTTTAGAACTTTGATTATTAAATGACAAAATGTGTATATATTTATTTGTTATTAAAATTAAATCATCATTATTTAGTAATTGACAATATTTAAGTTTTTCATTGCTCTTAAAACCATATTTATCAACTGCTGAAAATTCTCCTTTTATTCCATTATCAATTTTTTGAGCTTCTATACTGATATTTTCAGACAAAATATTACAAGTTATTGACCATTTAATAGTTTTTCCTGTTTTAATATCAGATCCTTCTGGGTTTTTATAACCCTTGTCAAGTTTTTCATATATTTCAATTAATGTTTGTCCTATATATAAATATAAATGATGCCTATTTTTTATATATATTTGTTGAACAGCAACTAATTTTTCTTTGTTAATAAATTCTTTAATGTAAATTTGATTGTTAATAGCCATTACTATTTTATTATCTGGTATGGTTGGTCCAAATATGATATTATTTTTATCTTCATGTGTGTTTTCTATAGAGTTATCTAAATTATAAGGATCTGTTATTTTATAAATGTAATTATTTGTATTTATATCATATAATATTAATAATAAACATTCTAATTGACTTTTTATATAAATAAAATCTAATTTTTTAACAGTGATATCTTTTTCCAATTCAACTGTAAGATAAAAAATAGATAAAGTAAATATAGTATATAATAAACAAATAAACAAATAAACAAATCAATAAATAAATAAAGCTAAATAATACTTACGTGAAGAAGTAATGATATTATGTTTTATTGAATAAACTATTATTTTTGAAGTACTTTTATAATATAATGCCATTATTGTTGTCTTGATTAAATATTATATCTGTATGATCTTTTTTAAATAATAAATAATAACTATCTTGATATGATATAGTTGTTGGTTTCCATTTCCATAGTGATAATAATGAAAACTCATCACTTAATAGAAGATAATCAGAATTTACAAAAAAATCTATCTTATCTTGAAAACCACAATAACCATAAATGCGATGTTGTGATTCATGTGTCAATTTATTCTTTTTATTAGATGAAGTATATTCATTAGATGAAGTATATTCATTAGATGAAGTAAATTCATTAGATGAAGTATATGGAGTATCTTCATTATACGGAGTAGTTCCAGTATATGGAGTATTTTCATTATATGAAAACTCGTATAAATCTTCATAATCTTCTACTATAAAATCATTATTTGTAACGAAACCCCTTTCACCATAGTTATGACATTTATATTCTTTTTTTTTTGAAAAGTCAATTAATCCTATATAAATTAGTTTAAATGATGCAAACTTTTATTATTATTTTACTTATAAATAATGTAATATGCATAATAAATAATCACATTTACTTACTAGTATAACCAAGTATATATTTATTATCTGAAACATCCACTAGATGAAGTTGAGGTTGATGTATTTTAAAATGATTATCTTGGCCATCTTGTTGAATTGTTCCTTTTTCAAGATTAATTGTCCATCCAGCAATAGAGTTATCTTTCTCACTTAACGTTACCAAAAACTTACGATTAGGACTATACTTTATTTTATCAATGGGATGTCCATTATGTGCATTAATTATGACATCACCATCATTTATATCATTTGTGGTTGGATTTTTAATAGAAACTTTATCTAGATCCTCTACTGTTACTATTTCTATGGTAGTATCATATTTATTTTCTGTCATTTTTAAAAAGAATTAATCAAATCAATTAAAATTTTTTTGATGACATGAAAAACTAAAAAAAAAGTTTGATTTTTTATACGAAAATTTAATTTGTTTTCGAACCTTACAAATATTGTTCTATTTGTTTAACGCCACAAACAATCAAACATTAATATATATAACAAATGATATTATATATACGCGAGTTGAATTTATTATTAGACAAAAAGGCATAGGTTTCTTGGTTAGGTTATCTATTTAAACAATATATGTGGTGAAACTGAAAATGTTGTCGAAATTCTATTAATAAAATTAGCCACTAACCTTAATTTTAACCTTTTTTTGCTTACCAATTTGACACATATTTTTCAGGTTTTTTTAGCAATCAATTATTTAAAGTACTTTATAATATAAATAAATGTTCGACTTGTCGAGTTTAGATGTGTATGTTTTTTGGGTTTTTTGCCATTTTCGTCAAACTTTTTAATAGGCAACAATCCACATAAAGCTATACCTATATGAAAACTACATCTTTTCAACCACTCACCAAGCTTATAAAGGTAATATTGGTAAAAAATCTTAGCTTTGAAGTAAAAAGTAATGCTGTTTTTGAATAAATATAGCTTGGCATAGAGAGCCTATATCAATACGGGATAGGGCTCATTAGAAAGCTATAATGTTATAGTTTTATTTTTAATTAATAATGATGTTTTAATTTGTTATAAAAATAATGAGATATTTTAAAAAAACTGATTTATTAAACGAGTCGGATTTTCTAAATGTAAATTACACTTCCTGTGACATATTGTTTGACTTAATATATATTAAATATTAATATTCATATTTGTAATGTTAATAAGAAAACAATTTTTTATTTTATGTTCTTCTCGTCTTTCTTTTCTATAAAGGAGATAAAGCAGATTGATAAAAAATAAATATAAATAAATTGTATGCATTTATTGTTATACCAAGTCTTTTTATACACGTCTCAACTTAAAAAAAAATTTTTGTGGGAAATTAATAAATAAATTCCAAACTCAATATTTAATACACTCAATGACCAAGTTCATTATATTAATAATAATATTATTTATTAATATTAACAATTCTTTTAATTTCCGAATAGATATTTGGTTCTGTTTTTAAAAAGAAAATTCTCCACAAACCGTTTTTATAATCTAATTTACAATCTGTTGAATGCAAATGGCAAAATTGCAAGGGATAAAAGCAAAATTGAAATACAAAGATTTGTAGCGAACAAAATTTTTTTTGTGTTGACACTATTCATCAAAATGATTACAAGAAAATTCAATATCTCATCACAGCGGATTTCTTGTTACAATGGTGGCCCCTTTTTTTTATTAATATTAATATTAATATTAACGGATTTTTGATGGGGGTCTTTCTATATTAATATTAATATGGCTACTAGTCTCTTCACAGCGGATTCACGTGTCATATCAATTTATGAAATTATCCAAATTACCAAAATTGATAAAATAAATAAAGTAATCAAACAAACAATTTTATCCAAAGTTTTACAAGTAACAAACTTTCTAAAATATACCAATACAAAACAATTGATAGATTACTTGTTCAAATGTTTATGAGTAACAACTTTTTCCAAGTTTTTAAAATAAAACAATTGATAGATCATTTATCAATTTTTAAAACAACAAGATCATTTTTCCTAAAGATTCATAATAAAATCAATTAGATTATAAAGAATTTAAAGAATTTAAATCATTGAAAAGTGAAAAGAAAAACTAATACAACCAAATATTACATCTTATTTCAACAAATAATTTTAATTTCCGCATGTATTATCATTTTTCAAAAATAGCAATTTTGTATAGTGCAAGTCACTTAGTCCCACAACTTTCTGCGCCACACCGCCAATTTTGGGAAAAATTCCCAATCAAAAATGCAATAAAAATTTTATGGTCACATGATTTTTGTTTGTTGTAAAA
>CAUDNR010001645.1:0-12315 GCA_958430865.1 Entrophospora sp. SA101 | reverse complement strand
TCGCTATATACACTTTACATTGTCTGCCAAATCTTCCCAGGGTAAGTTTTATAATAAAAAAAAGTCCACCAAATCTTCCCACTTATACTTGTCGTCGGAATTCCCAAACAAAAATAATACGGTTACGGCATGTGCCGTATTATTTGCCGTAAATAACGTAAACCGTAAAACCGTAAAACCGTAAATACCGCAAATATCGTAATAGTAAATACCAGAAAATAAAAGACATGTGTAATAGTAATGGCATCATGTCTATATATTAATATGAAACATGGTTTATTTATTATTTATCATTATTTTTACAACAATTAAAAATTCAAATTTCTCCCAAAAAAATTTACTCTAGCAATTCTTCAGAAAAAATTGCATCAAAATTAACATTATGAGATGAATTTATCTTCTATATTTTATTAGAACTTGAAAATTGTTCTATCAGTATTTGCATGTATTCAAGTTTCACATTAGTTGGCGCTGCAGAACAATGTAAAGCTAGATGCCCTTTCAAAAGTTCAGGTTTCCCTCTAGACCAAGCTTCTGCGCAATAATGACATTTGACAGAGAAGTGGCCATCTCCTATTGTTTCTTTAAAAAATGCTTCCAAACGATTGATTCTTTACGACATCTTTTTGACCATTGCTTTGATGATTACTTGACATGCCCGACCTGACAGAATTCATAAAACTCATTTTTTTCTTTTAATAATTGAAAAATATTTTGTTAAGAAAAAACTTATCACTTCTATAATATAACTATTTCTATAAATATTTATTATCACTCACTGTTGTTTAAAACCTACATTAGTATGTTTATGTTATGTTTAATTGAATTGATAAAAAAGACATTTAATATTATTAAAGGTTCATGAGAAAATTTTTCTATGTTGGTATTAGGTGTTACAGTACTACTATGATATTAGGATTTACAGCATTTACGGTATTTACGGCATTAGGGCATTATGCTTAAACATGTGATCACAAAATAATGACATTAAGTAAAAAATTTTTTTTAATTAAAATGAAAAGAAAGACAACTGTTCCAGACAAAGTAAATAATTTATCAGATTCTGACGAGTCAGAAATAGAACCAGAACCCTGCATTAGTTATATTGAGGCTACTAAAATTTTGGAAACACTCTTTTGTTTTTGGAGCAACAAGATGATGAATTTGGAGTTACAAATAAAGATTTATCGGTTGTTCATGGAATTCTTTGAAAATACCACAGAATAGTCAATTCAATCCACATCATATGCTTGCTGACTATTTAATTTATTTTTTATATTCAATAAATAATTTTCTCCATAATGAAATTGGTTGATTCTTTACTAATAAATCGGTATACGTGTGTACCGGAACTTCGTTACAACGAATATAAGTGTCCCAGATAAACGTTTCGTCATATAAAGGTTTTATTGTATATATATGAAATAAAACTTGTAGAAAATCTCTTATCACACCTACCTCAGTTACACTAAACCGACTCGTTCTTTATTTTGATTGGGTATAGAGGATTTAATGTAACCGAGGCAGGCAACTTGTAGTAATAGAATTATAAATAAATTAAGGGCAAATTTTGCTACGTTGAGAGTATGGGGTTTTCCATGATTTTGTTTTGCTGTACCTAGATTATTTTTTGATTTACCTAATTCAGGTTGGTATAAGGAAAATATTTCCAAGAGTTACGACAAGTTACGACATAGTCGTGTCGTAGTTCCATGAGTTATAGTTCGACAATATGTTTGCGCCTTTAAATATAAACTTTGACCTTTATTTAATGCAAATCAGCAAACTCAGACTTTCGTATGATAATTAAGTCAACCAAATCTAACTGTTTTTTTGTTTGTTTTCTTTATTACTCAAGCTATGAAACATTAAATTTTACATCAAAACGTAAGCAACCCGTGAAGCTTGAACCGTGGCTCCAAATCTTAAAATATAGTAATAGTAAAATCGTGCAACTTTGAGCTTCATGATGGGAAGACATGAGGTATCAACAAAATAAAATTTTGTTCTTTCATTTCGATGCATTTCCTTTTTTTTTTAGAGGAATTAAAAGATCTACAAGATCAATAAAAGTTTCAACTTTTAGGTGACTTGCGCTGTACAATATTGAAATGGGAAAATTTTTCGAGCTAGTCACGGAGAATCCTTAGTGAAAGAAGCAAAGTATTTCTAATAAGGGAAATCCTACCAGAAGGGGTTACATAATTGTCAGACCTAAACAACCTAATTTGAAACCGAACGGAATAATTGTTACAAGAATATATTAGTATTAATAAATTTTATGAACTCTGCAGTTGAGTAAAATTACCCAGAATTAAACTTGGATTTATTAGAAACGGCCAACCAATTGGCTCCATGGATAATGAACGTATAGCAAAAAAACTCAAAGATCTGGTTTATTATACTAAATGAGGTAAAAAGAATAAAGTTTCTATTACTCAGCAAAAGAATCGTGGTATTAGCAATCAAACGTTTACCTGGCTTTTGCTGGTGGCTTATTTGCTGCCGGCTTAATGTTTTTAATCTTTCACTTGGGCTCGAAAAAATTTTGCCTGGTGATCATGATCACATGGCATTAATCATTTTGTACCACAACAATTTATATTAAATTTTGGTTATTAATTTTATTTGATAGCAAAATGATTTATGATTTTTGTGAACCATCAACATCAACTTCAAATCCACTTTTTTTCCATTCACCGTAACCTCCAGTCAAACTTTTGACGTTTTCTTTCTTGTATCCCAAGCGAATTAAACTTTCTGCTGCTAAAATACTAAAGATAAAAATGATCTGGTCTCAATAATAGCCACAATCACAACAACTAATCTAAACCCAAACTAAACTCAAATCTAAATCCAAATCTCAATAAAGTGCTTGAAAAAATTTACCTTCTAAGACCTCCTGCACAATAAACAATAATATTTCTTCCGTTATCTACATTAACTTCATCCATGCTAATAACTTTTCTTTCAACATCTCTCTCTAGTACTCCTCGTGATAATGGAATTGCTGTTGGTATAATTCCATTTGATCGTTCATCTTTCTCACGTACATCAAGAATTATTGGTTTAGGTGCTTTAGAAATCATATCGTGAAGTTCCTTTGGTGTTATCTCTGATATCGGATATGATTCACGAACTTTTGTCACTAAATCTGAAAACCTATTAAATTGAAAAATGGACTATAAAATATATACATCGTAATATAAATATATAAATGTTTATGTTTTGGAAAATTATTTATAATAAATTAAAATTAAAATTATTTTTTATCTCGTTCAATTTACTTTGGAAATTTGTCTGTATTGATAACCAATAATATAGTTCTGTATACATTTTCTGTTGTAGTTCTGATGTGTCTTTATTATTATTTAAAAAGAAACTAATTAATAATTATTAAACGAATAAAATAATATTACATTATTAACAATTTATTGTATATAATTTATTTCACCTTTATAATTTTTTTAAACATTTTTATTTTTTGAAAGAATGGCTAATATCCCCCGGAAACTTTTATTCAGATATTTAAAAAAAAAATTATATTACGTACATATATCAATATAAGAAATTCTATGGAAGATATTTTACTTCTATATGAAATGTTTCTCAAACATGTACTTGAACGTTCTAATTTCATAATAATTTATTATTGTATGGAATGAATGAGACATTATAGTAACATTCCATGTGTTCATTTCAAAATCCTCCATACAAACCATGCGGTCCTTTCCATAAATTAACAGACGGAGCTGATATAAACATTAAAGATGATTTCGTTTAAGCAATCAAAGATGTAGATGCAAACATGCTTGGTATAATAATATTCAAAGATTGTTATTATTGAATATTTAAACATGAAATTTTTTTGTTCTTTAAAATTGAAGATAATATTAGTAGTATTATTCACGAAACTAAAATTTGTAAACTTTTAAATGAGGTTCCAGAAGCCTTCAGGGTAAGAAACATGTAAAATTTTGGAAAAAATGGAAAATAATATAGAATAAGTTAATAATGTTTCAACAAAAACAAACTTCATATTCTTTTATCATAAATAGTAGAATTTAAATTTTCCAGTGTTATTGTTAGCACATTAATATCATATCAATATGGCAAGAATGTAATGAAATTAGTTTTTATTTTCCTTTAAAACAATGAAACTCCTAAAATATGTATATATATCTATATGCTTCTAACCTATATTACAAAATAACAAATCTAATAATAATATCAATTTTTCACCATTTCTTTTTTAGGAATGCGTGATATCCTCCTAAATAACCACCATAGGTACTGCCACCAATTGTAAATACATCAAAGCCATTAGCAGCTATCATAAGATCAGTTAAAGGTATTAAAAAGTGACTCATTACTTTATTATCTACAGGGTTTATGAGACTTTTGTAAGGTTCAAGTTGATCTTCAAAATCAGAGAGCATTTTTAGACAAGGAAATTTATCCAGAAACACTTTCATGGATTCATATTCTCTATTAATATCACTGGCCACATATAAATTTTTTCTCTTTGTGGTTTCATTCTTCTCAATAGGTGGACATTTATTCTTCAAAGATATTAAGTATGGTGAAATTTCTGGATATTTTTTATCAATTTGTCTAACTAAATCAGTAAAATGTTCTTCACTTTTTGTTGCAAAGCTACCATCACCACCTCTAGCATGAGATGAAATATAATTACCAGCACCACCCATTTTTTCAACTATACTAGCCACCACATTTAACATTACTGGATTACTTGGTACAAATGATTTTTGGAATCTTTCAGAGAAGGTTCTTGATGATTTCAAATTTTTGCGAATTCTGCCTGATCCAAATAAACTACCAAAGTATATAAGTTTTTCAGGACGTTTCTTGAGTAGTTGTAATGATTCAAGTGTTTTGTTATCGGACATAGTGTATGGTTTTTCTCCTGTGTCATACATTTGATTACGATCCTTAGTGGTAAAATCGAGATAAATTTCTTTTCTTGGTTCAGTGATATTTAACATTTCAATAACTGTATCAATGTCAAAATTTGGTGTATTTATGGTTTTGAGGTTTTGTCTGATAAATGTAAAGTCAAACAGTTGATCATATGGATAAAGTGTGTATGAACTATGAAATTCTTCACATTTCTTTTTTTCTTTGTTTATCTTTATATTTCCACAAACTGAATCAACAGATTCAGCTTTTAGACGTTTTGACAATCTAATCATTTTACCAAATGGTACTCTAAACTTAGTTAAAAGTAGGGCGGGTGGTACAATCAATGTTCTATTTAGGAACCAAGCAATAAATATTGCATTTTCTAATCCTATTCTTTGATTATGGAATCCACTATGAGGCACAAATGTTATATATTTTTCACTTCCATCATTGTCATTTAAACCGTTGTCATTATAATCAGTTCCATTTATATTATCAACTGTTGTATTATTATAATTATCGATATTGGTGGAGTTCTCATTGTTGGTTGATGATGATGGTGGTGGTGAGAATATGAATATATTTATTGAAATGAATAAAATAAAAAGTGAAAAAATTATTAATAAAATATATAAAATATGTAATTTTTTTATTTTTTTATTTTTATTAAGTGAATGGTCACGGTTATCTATGTTATCTATGTAGTTAAACTCGGTGTTAACGTTAGTGTTAATGTCACAATCGTAATATTTTTCAGAATTTAATAGTGGAGTTAACGAAGACATTTTCTTTTCAAAAAAAAAAATATTGATTGAATTCTCGTGACGAAAAAAAAGGTTTTAATTATTATTTATATTAATTATGTTATTATGTTTATTTTTTCTATATATTAGAATTATGTGTAAATAAATAAATGTCTTCTTTAATTTTTTAATTGAACATAATTCTTGATTGAAAGAAACTGACATAAAGACATGAGATCGGGAAAATTTTTTTACAATAATAATTATATTTGAACTAGGGCAAAATTTTTAAGGCATATTTGTTAGAAAGATCAGTAAAAGAAGGAGATAACGTCTGTAATTTCTTTCAGAAACCATATTCCAGATAATAATAATTAATAATAATCAATATTAATATTAACTGAACTTCGAACGAGCCAAAATCTAGATATGTATAACTTTTGAATTTAGAAATCATTAATAGCTTTATGACAAACTAAATCAGATAAATAAAATAAAATAATACTAATAAAGTAAACAGGTAATAATGATTTAATTTTTTTTTTCAAATGTTAAATTAAAAACGCCCGCCATTTAATATCTCGAAATTCATTATTGTTTTACTATTATTGGTTGCAATAATAAATTTTGTGCTATATACACACACGAAATAAAAAAATTGTTGCGAAATCTACTCGGCATAACAAAATTAAAAAAATGCTAAGGCTCAGCCAATTTTTAATTTAAGAAAAACTAGAAGCTTGGTCAATTATAAGCAATTAATTTCTTCGATTATTTAACTCATTTGTTAATCATTTGTTATCTAAAAAAGATTCATGTAACATCAAACTCGAATCTATTATTGAACAGTAAAACCTCTATACAACGAACGTTTAGGACACACATGTTCATTATAGAGAGATTTTGGTTTACACGTATACCGAATTTATTAGCAAATTTCATTAGAAAAAAATTGAATATAATTATTTATTATAAAATATAGGTTTAAAATAGTCATCTTTCCATCCAACCCATTTGAACCTTTGAAATCAGTCATGCCTAATTTTTCAGAAAAAAAAAGGTTTTTTCTGGACAGCGGTAAGTACCAGAAAGATCTTGTGAAGCATTGTCTACCCATAGAGATTGGAATCGTCCAAAAATCCTTAGTCGACTACTAGTTGGTCAAAAATTTCTTTAGTCGACTATTAGTTGATTATTTTAGTTGACTATTTTAGTTGACTATTTTAGTTGACTATTTTAGTCAACTAATTAGTCGACTAAATTTTAATAATAATATTTCGTTTTTTTTTAATTTGCAAATTACAAATTCATTTCTATTTGAATCTTTCACTTTTTCAAAATGCTTCCACACAAAACCATGCGTTATGATTTGTTTTTTTAAAGGTCTTCTGGAATCACCGCTTAAATCATTGTAACTCAAAGCCAATGAACTATCGAAGAAATTTTCCATTTTGAATGATAAAACGCAAAAATTGTAATTGGTCAGACAATAATATTATTAGCGTAATATTAGTAGTCGAGTAAATAATTGATTAAAATAGTCGACTATTAGTTGTTCAAAAAAAAGTTTAGTCGACTATTTTAGTTGATTCCAACCTTTATCTACCCAAATTGTCATGACCTTTTCTGATTCCTCATGTCGTTATCGATAACTAGTAACTTGAATTTACAGCTAGCCATTTATCTTTGGTTTTGAATATGTCAGTAATGGTCGACTCACCACATTTGTAAATTTTGGATAATTCAACATTAGATGGTTCATGTTTTTTGCTTTTCTTAATACAATTTTTATTTTTTTTTTGTAAAGCAGTCAATGCTTTTCTTTTATTGGGTTTGACTTGATCAGCTGGAAGAGTTGTCTTCCTTTTCATTTTAATTAAACTAGCAATTACCAATTGTCATGGAAAAGATTGTACGTATAGTAATGGGATATCTATTTTTTTGATTTCTAGCAACTTCGTCGCACAGTGTACTGACTGTCAAAAATTGTACTCTTCTAAATAAACAACATAATGCAATGCTTATAGTTAATAATTGTGTATGCAATACAATAATTTTTTTTATTTGTAATGAAAAAAGGATGTTTTTTGTTTTGTTTTTTATTTAAAAATTTGCTTTAAGTTTGATGCCTATATTAATAATAATGTTAATGTTTATATATAATATGTATAATTTTTTTTTCATGCATGCATAGAAATGTCATTTGAAAAATTTTCTTTAAATTTATTTTAACAATGTAATCTTGTTGTGACATTTATTAATTTAAAATTGATTAAAAATATTTAATACATATAAGAAAATTTAAATTATTTACAATGCACAACTCCCCCCGTTTTACCATAGAATGGTATTCGTTTGGAACGACTTGGCGTCGTTTCTTTAAATTTATTTATTACAACAATGATTATTATTACAATAACAAAAAAAATAATAAAATTTTTACATACTTGATAGTTTTTAAAGGCGATTGATCAATTGGCCGAAAATTGACCATTACAATGTTTTACTTCCTGATTTTGCTCTCAAACTCTCCAAAAAATCCAAGCGTTACGCAATATAAATTATAAATTATGAATTATGAGTTACGAAATACGGGAAAAAATAATAAGCAATACCTTTAATAAAGTTAGTGAATTTTTTTTTAGTACATAGCGATAGGGTTATCGCGCGTGTGGCACGAAATACATTCAATATAAACATTCCACAAATAAATTATTATCGTCTACTTCAAAATTAAAAGAAATAGCTAGCTTAGACACTGGTTACTCTACGCCAGGTCAGAAGTGTTTCTTTTCTTTACACTTATTTTAAGATTATAGTTCAACCAGTATGCAGACTAAAGCAAACTCAGCAACAATAGTTGTGCCAAAGTATTCCCTATAAAGTCGCTTATAACCACTTGGAAGGTTGTGTTAGAAAATTTTGCTGAATACAATCAATTACTAATGATAATTACCATTACTATTATGTGTATGAGTCAGTTTTGACGAAGAGCGTCAACATAAAAAAATTCATTCACACAATGTTTTGCATTTAAATTTTGCTCTCACCCTTTCCAAAAATTCAGCCTACCAAAAGTTCATGGACAAACCTTGTAATATGCAAGTAATTAAATAGCAAGTTGCAATTCACATTATTAACACAACAAGTTTACAACTGAGAGTGCCACGTGAGCTTTTGCTTTGTACATATTACATAATCGTGCTGTACTATGCGGGATCAAAATTTAACATCATGTTAACGTTAAAAGTTGGGTTTGGATTGCGTCTTCTTTGTCGCAAAGAGCAAAAAAATCACGTCACTTGCTTGTGTCAAAGATAGAGGTTGGAATCGACTAAAATAGTCGACTACGGTGCATGTCATCTAAAGGCATAAAAAAAATCGACCAACTTCAAACCACAAAGGCTTTTTTTTTAATTAATAAATTGAAAAAATCTCTCTATTTTTGCAATATTTAGAACCTAAACAACAATGAAATAGAGAACTTTTTTCAATTTTATTAATAAAAAAAAAAAGCCTTTGTGGTTTGAAGTTGGTCGATTTTACTATCAAAAATGAAATTTGGCACAATATGATCCTTCCTATTTGGAAAAGGAACACTGAGACCGTGACTAGAACAAATTATAAAATTCGGTTCAGAAAACCATTGTTATATTAATATATATATATATTTAGTAAGTAATCAACAAACAATACATTACTATTACTAACAATTTTACATTCTTCAAATTAAAAAAAATGCCAAAACAAGCCGCACATTTAAGTAATGCTAGAAATGTTAAAAAAACAAAGTCAGGTGATGAATTGAATAAAAGTGCATCAAGTGAAGAAGAAATTGATTATAATGATTTCGTTTATGAGACTGACGATTCTAGTGGTGAATGATTTAGTGAAATCATGTTCGAATTATTCGTTTTATTCGTTTTATATATTTGTTTTATTCGTTTATTCGAGTAAAAATTTATTTGAATACTCAAATTCATAACGAATACGATAAAATGATTGAGTCATGTGATGTTATAATCCCGTGACACCAGAGTATCATTACTATTTTGAAGATTTGACAGTTCGGCACAGCATTTGATGTCTAGATGTCGCGCACTATACTAATACTAATACTACTAATACTGATACTAATACTAATACCAATACTATGCTAATATATTATTATCTGACCAATTACGATTTTTGTGTTTATCATTCAAAATGGAAAATTCCTATGCGGAAGAGTATCAATACCATCAATATGATGATGACGACAATAGTAGTGTGTTGTTGATGATAATTTTACATGTGAATGAATAAACAATTCCAATACAAGGTCAAATAGTTCATTGGCTTCAAGTTCCAATGATTTAAGTGGTGGTTCCAGAAGACCTTTAAAAGAACGAATCGTAAAACATGGTTTTGTGTGGAAGTATTTTGAAAAAGCGGAAGATTCAAATGGAAATGAATTCGTAATTAGCAAATTAAAAAAAAAAAAAAAAAAAAAACGAAATATTACTAAAGAAATTTTTGACCAACTAGTAGTCGACTAAGGATTTTTTAGACGATTTCAACCTCTAGTCAAAGGCAATAGTTTATTTTATTAAAATTCGAAATGTATAAATAGGATGGCTGTCCCCACGTTTTTTTGTAATAATCTTGTGACATATCCCTGAGGCTGCTTTTCTATATTTGAAGATAAATTCGAAATCGTGTTACATGTTACATGAAGTTTTTTAAAATTTCTCGTTATTATTCGACAAAAATTTGCATCTGTTATTATTATTTACATTTGATACGTTATGAATAGCTTCGTTTCTGTGTTTTTGATCTTGAAATTATTTTTTTCTCCATCCTCCGTGTGCGACGTAGCTGGGCCCGACAATGACAAAAGAGGATCAAATACTCTATATCTTCTGTTCATTATCATCGCCATTAATGGTAATTGATTGAATGAGGAAAATCTGAAAAAAAAGAAAAAAAACCACCCAGGGGTTCCATCTTGAGCATTTTTTGCAAAGCTTTAAAAATCATTAATTATTATTATGCACATACTCTATGTTGTTCTCGTACACATGTAGACAGACTTGCAAAATAAATCAATATGTCTTTCCCAAAGTCGACCACGTTATAACCGTTAGAAAACCCTTTGTACTGAACCCTTCTGGATGCGGTTGGGATTGTTTTATACAGACACTTATCAAATTTTTGGTGGAAGAGACAGACAAGACACTTTACCGACAGGACATTTTACCGACAAGTATTGTGTTAACAATTTGCCAAGGACTGTGTGAAGAACTGAATAACTAGCTAAAAGTTTGGTTTTTTACAACAAGAAATCAACCGTTAATTAACTAATAACACCACTTATTATCCTTACTTTGCATCAAAAACCAGTTCATAAAATACAATATAGATACATGTGTAATATATTTTATACACAAAAAAAAAATTTTTTAAAAAAAAATAACAAAAAAAATTTTTAAATGAAATATGGGCAATGTCCCGAAAAAACTTTATAGTTGATCTAATATTACGGTCATTTAATACTGTTTGAATCCGTATTTCACGATTACGATCTTGTGGTTTCTGTGGGGGTCGTGGTGTTCCTCGCAAGACCATTTCTACGTCAAGTTCGACATTACTTTGATTGTCGGTAAAGTGTCCTGTTGGTAAAGTGTCTTGTCAGTAAAATGTCTTGTCGATAAAGTGTACTGTCGGTAAATTGGGTGTCGGTAAAGTGTCCCAGACCCTTAATAAAGCATGCGGGCAAAAAAAAAATGGAAGTCATGGTGATGATTTTAGCTATTTTTTTTTTTTTGATACTCTTTATATTATTTTATTTATTTTTGGTTTTGAGTAAAATAATTCCTCAAAGGCTTTAACGATAGCTTGAGCATAATACAGTGCAAATCACTTAGTCCCACAACTTTTTATTGGTCGTGTAGATTTTCAAATTCTCTATAAATGGAAATGCAACACCCAAAAATAAATCGTGTATTTGAAGCCAAGACCTTCCTCTGCAAAATCACGATTTCATCTCATTGGTATGTCATGTTGTTGTGGAGAATTTGAGCTTCAAAGTTGCACAAGTTTACCGAATTTACTATGTTTTAGCCCTGAAATGGCGTGTTACACGCAAAAAAGTTAATATCAAAAATAGGCGGATTGAAACAAAATAAAAATAAAAATTTTTTTTTATATTGCTGATCTTTTATCACGTGAATTTCCCAGACATGAATCAAATAAGAATTTTACAACAAACAAAAATCATGTGACCATAAAATTTTTTTTGCATTTTTGATTGGGAATTTTTCCCAAAATTGGCGATGTGGCGCAGAAAGTTGTGGGACTAAGTGACTTGCACTATAACAAATAGTCTTTTTAAAACAATTCATTATTTCATAATAAACATGAACCTCATTATTAACACAAAACAAAACTACATCATTAAAGCTTTTTAATAAATATATTTTTATATCAAAAAGGGTCCTCTAAGTAAAGCTACAACTATTCAAAATAGATTACATTTTTACTTTAAACAAGATTATGTCTTAAAAAATTTTTGGTGAAAAATATTTTAAGCTTATACAGTCCCTTGAAAAAAGTATCGCTTCACCTGATGATCGACGAAAATAATTGGATAACTTCTGTGATATAAAAA
>CAUDNR010001644.1:0-12316 GCA_958430865.1 Entrophospora sp. SA101 | reverse complement strand
AAAAGAAAAACAGGATAAATGTTATCATAAAAAAAATTATCATCACTAGAATCAAGAAAGGTTATTTAATTAAAATTAAATATATATACACTTAGAGCACCATCACCAAATAATTCTTGTAAAGTATATGCAATACGCGTCTTTTTTTACTTGCACTTGAAGGTTCATGTGGAAAATCATCTGAAGAAGCCCATAATTTTTAAATAAATAGATAACATATTTTTCACATGTTTATTCAATTTTCGGTCTAAAGCTCATCAAGGTTTTTTAATCTTTTTGAAATAACTCTTACATTATGGCAAGCTGGAAATTCGAAATTTGGACTGGCAAATTCATTTGCATTATCAAATCCGCGTCTTCCATAACCAAGAAATTCATTAAATACATCTTTACCGATTGAGGAAAAGGTAGTTTTTCTAAAATTATTAACAAAAGTATCCATGGTTTAATTTTTTTGATCTAATAATTTGACATTTGGTTACACAGTACACATCATACATTTTATAAATGAATTTTCTACTGGGGAATTGGGGAAATTGGCAATAATCATGACTTTTGACTTCGGTTCCATTTTTTTATTCATATGATGATAATGGAGGTATGTAAAATTTTGATTTTTTTTAATATAATGATAATAATGAAATTTTAATTAACTAAAGTTATTTTTAATAAATAACAAAGCAAATCATTAGCTATGCAGGCTAAGACTTTTGTAAATTAGCATCTAATACTCATTAAAGTTCATGACACTTGATTAATTCAAGTTATACTCTTAAAACTTTTAAATTGTAAGTAGATCTGTTGCTTTATAGCCACTTTATTGATGCATTAATTGATTGCTTCTAATGTATTTGAAACAGATGGTATTGCATTGGTTAAAAATAATTCAAGCCCTGAAGAGTAGTTACTCTATTGGATCTAATTACTCCACTGTTGGATTAATATTTATAAATAAATATTTTAATTTCTTTTTTTTATATAATAATAATAGATTAAAAAGACCAAGAAGTGGCTTTATGATTTAATAAATCATTATATTTCTCCTGAAACCATTTAAGGATAAATTCATTACTTTGCATGTATTTTGTTTAATATTTATTAGACATTGGTACCTGAAAGAAAAATCATTAATGGTAGATGTGAGATCGCATAATATGTTTTGTATTAAATGGGGTTTTTTATAGTCAGTTCATCTGATTATTAAATTAAATACATTTTCATTAATTTATCATGGGCCTTCAAGTGAAGGTCGATCAAAAATCTATTTTTCAACTTGTAGCATTTGGAGCAATAGTCACAAATATAATTAATTACAAAGTAGGATTTTTATTATTTTCTAACTAGATATTCTCTTTTATATTTCATCTAAACTAAACGTTCTCATTTTTTCATATAATTAAGAAAGTTAAAATGGGAAAATTATCTATCTTTTAATCGAGGTAATTATTTGTTAATATGTTATTTACAGATTTTTCCTTTAATAACAATATTATTTCTTTAAAAAAATTCACTGCAAATTTTATATTAAAAATATATACAAGAATGGACAAACATAAATATATATATACATAATATTAAGTTCCTAGCACTATATTAATAAAAAAAAATTAAACTTTGCGTAAATGTTTGTGATGATTCAAGGTACTAATGATGGCAAAATTTTTGCCACATTCACTACATTTGTAGGCTTTATTGTTCTTGCTCTTTTTTTTTTTGATTTTTTTGTTCTTTTTGTTTTTATTGTTGTTGTCATCTTTATGGTTGTTATCGTTGTCGTTGTTATCACTGTTGTTGCTGTCGTCATTGTCTTCATCATCAATGTCATCTTCTAGATGCTTTAAACGTTGGTGTCTACTACGGTTGCTTGACGAGCTAAATACCTTTTCACATCCAAAAACTCTACATTTGAAAATACTTTTTTTCCCACCAGATTGCGATGAGGTAGAAGTGGCAATTGTGTTGGGCATATCTGGCGTGGTAGGAAGAGGTATTACGGTAGTTGTAGCAGCAGTTGTGACTGTAGTGATGGTGAGATTAGGATGTTCTTTATTATATTTTCTTTTTTGTTTTATTATTGGTGGTGATGATGATGATGATTGTGCTGATTCGTTTAGTTTTCTTTTCTTATAAATTTGATTTTTTTGCATCTTATCATCTCCATTATTGTCATCATCATTATTATCATCTTTATTATTATCACACGTTTTGGCATTTTTAGGAAATGATCTCTTTCTTCCTCTTGATTTTTTAGTCGATTCTTCAATCTCTGTAAGATCAGAACCATAAAAGATATCTTCTGCTTTATATTTAATGTTATTATCTGTTTGATCAATACGATCACAATTCTCATCATTGTGAACATTTTTTGACGTTGCTAGATTATCGATTTGAATGATTGCAGGCTTTTTTCTTCTTTTTTTGAATATAAGGTTGAAAGCCATGTCAAGGAATGGGATTTTTCCATCTTTACGTCTGATTAAATTATCAATCTCCATCAAATATTCTGGATCATCATCCGAAAACACCAATTCGTCCCTTTCATCGTTGTTGATTTCCGTGTCATTGTGATGATAATAATCATTATTATCAATATTATTATTACCAACTCGAGTATTATTGAAATTAATCATACCGTTTGAATTATTGATATTATCAAAACCACTCGTGCTACTATTACCAATATTAAAACTATTATCAAGACTATTAATAATAATGCTACTGTTCTCACTGCTACTAACAATAGCACTATTATAGATATTATCATTACCACTAAGCTTACTGCTACTGATTATGTTACTACTACTTTCCTTGTCAATTCTATCAGAAGATATACTGTTTAAGATACTAGAAATGCTCATCATTTTTGATTATTATAGTTGTGGTTGTGGTTGTTATGTCTACCGAGAAAAAAAAGAATAATTCCAAAATATGAAATTTTTTTTTCAAAAATTACGACGTGTTAAATTAAACGTATGTTAGAAAAAATTATTTATATCATATAAAATAAAAAAAAATTTTTTTAAAAGATTTTTAAGAAAGAAAAAATTGAATGTTTAAAACCCGAATGGGATTTTCCCATAAAAGAAAATAACCTATTAAATTGGAAAATTTTTTGTGATGTAATAATTTAATAATTTATTGTGCAGGTAAAAATTATAAATTCCAACAATTAAAAAGTCTAAAAATTTTATTAACATCATTTGAAACTAAATGAACCTTCGAGAGAACAAATATATCATATTTATATAAAAATTATTGATTTAAAATCATTGATAATTATAACTAATTGAAACATTTATTTACTTTATCCTCCTTCCTCTTGCCACTATATCAATCATTTAAATGTAAAAAGTAGTTTATATGGGGCATGCTGCAACAAAACCAGACAAAGTGAACATTGGTATTACCAAGAATTTCAGGGTTCAAATTTAGTTATTATCATCACAATTAGTTTTACAATGTCCCATTTGTTAAGTGATATATAGAATTGCTCCTATATAAAAATAGTTAATATGAAACTAATTTACATCAGATCTACTATGGAACCCAAGAATTATAGCACCATTAGAAGTATTCTGAAGAAAGAACAAGGTGAAAAAATTGCACCTTATATTTTCAAAATAAATGATACTCAAACACTGGAAACTTATCTAAAAAAAGAAAAGATTAGTTATGAAATTTACCAAGAAAGAAAAATAATAAACATTAAGTGGAGTGATCAGTTAGTAAATCATGGAATAATTTGACAAAAATCCTAATTATTATTTTAATTGACAACTTTACATAGAAAAAAGGCACTATGCTTTAATACTGTAAAACATATTTTTTTATTTTATATTATGAAAGCAAAGGTTTAAAGAATATTGAGAGCAAAGAAGTTTGCTTTTAATGATGTAGAAATGAGTAAAGTTTTTTTATAAGAAAAACATCAGTTAAATTCAATAAGTTATCTTTTTAAAGATCCTACATTCTACATAATCCTCAACCAATTTTTTATCAATATTTTAAATTTGAGCAACTTCTTGAGTAACTCCTAAATTAGGATTTTTTAAGGGTGTGCCTGCTGTTGGGACTAACCACTCACTATAAACTTGACGTGGAGGTGTTGTATAGGAATCTTCTAAATAATTTATGCCATTTTCCTGTAGATTCAAATTTTGTGTCAGTTGACATATTTTTTAAAATAGATATCAACATTTTAAAGGTACAATTATAGAAACAACCTTTGTACTCATAAGTAATTGGTGCATTCTCATTACATCCTCAAGATATCGTACTGACTTTGGTATTTGACATTTGAATATTTCCATCATTAGATATATACCAGGCAGTAGATAACAGTATATATATACTGTTATCTACTTACGTTAGACTGTTACCTACTTGTGATTAGACTGCTACCTACTTATGATTATACTGTTACCTAATTATTTTTGGGTACCCGTTTTGGTGCCTAATTGGCTTGATATTTGCTTCCTTTCGATGAGGTTTTCGGCTTTCTTTGGCCCTTTGATTGCTTTCATCACCCGAGGATAGGCACGAAGTTCCGATTGTGAGGGCTATACCCGAACTGGATGCAAAGCATCCTGGTTTGCAAATGCGCAATGGTGTAATTATTAATAAATTAGACTATTTCGTGGTCGTCTGCGTCTTCGAGTTTGTGCTGTCATTTGGATGAAAAAAATATGTATCCAGTATTGATTGCGGGTTGATGAGTGGAGTATATATTTTAAGAAGGCGTCTGATTTCTGCATTTTCAGACTCCGCCATGTAACATTCGTGTCCATCGTCCACATGTGTGGACGGTCACCTATAAGTACCACTCTTGGAAAATGCTTACGAAATTGAGGTCTGCACGGGTTTTTTCTTTTGAGATGCGAACGAAGCTTTTGAGGTGTTGCACATGTATAGCTACAGCGTTCACAAGTTCTATTCTTTTTTACCATGTTGGTCTAACCAATTCGTAAAAAATACACATTTCTTATATCACTATAAACAATACATTTCCCAGGCGAACTTCCAACTTTTTCGATTGCGGAGGATGAGGCATGAAATGCCGAATTGGCAATCCGTATTTTGGCTTTGTATGTCACATTCGAGTTCGAGGATGAGTCACGAAGTGCCGAAATAGTATTCATGATCTGGTTTTGCATGATGCATTCGAATACCAATCGAGGATGAGGTACGAAGTGCCGAATTGTTATCTCACTTGGTGATACGCAAAAGCACAATTTTTCTTACTTCTTCCTTATATTATTCTACCTTTGCGTATCACCGAAAGTATACTATGTTTTGGGTTCCTAGAAAGCTTTCTCGCGTAGTTAGTACTTTTGAGTATCATTTTTTCTTGTCAAAAAATCGACCTATGCTTTGTCATTTTACTATCGAAAAATTTATAGCACTTTTGCGTATCACCAAATCAAATTTATTCTTACTTTTGCGTATCACCATATAAAAAATAATGATTGCACTTTGACGTATTACTGGATCGAAAATTTGGATCATATTTTTACGTACTACCGAATCAAAAAATTTGTTTGCACTTTTGCGTATCACTATAAAAATTGGATACATTACATCAAAAATCGGATTATACTTTTGCGTATTACTCTGGATCAAAAAAATTGGATCATACTTTTGCGTATCACTTTTGCGTATTACTTTGGATCAAAAAATTGGATCATACCTTTGCGTCTGTTATTTTTAGATTTGCGAGACATATGTATTAACATCTTATGTATAATGACGTATTATATCAAAGTATTGAGACACATTCAATTTTTTATAAGCTCTAAATATTTTAATTCCATTATTCCACCATTTACAATTGTTAGATCAGCTGATACACTTACAATGCATATACAATGAATTACCATCATTTACAATTGTTACATCAGCTGATACATTTAAAATGCATATACAATGAATTACCATTTTCGGTCTACCATTTTCGGTCTACCATTTAAGCGACATTTACAATGAATTACCATTTTCGGTCTATCATTTAAGCTATTTGTATATAAAGCATGGTCCATTGGACTTACTTTTTGTTAATAAAATGACATCGAGAAGGGAAACAAAGCAAGTTCCTTTGACATCGAAAAAGAAACTAAAGCAAGTTTCTTCAGCTGCTAATCAAACAATTGCTAAACAATTTAAAAATTCACTTAACGATGATAATAAATATAGGAGAAAATCTGTAGACTTTAATTTACCCAAGAAGAGTGTCAATATATATCGTAACATGTGTGAAACTGAACAACAGGATACCATTGAAAATGGAGCTCTTCCACATCAGCTTCCTGATAGTCAAGAAAAAAAATATTTTGGTGAAAATCGTAGCCAAGTAATTGGATGGGCGAATAAACGTAAACCTTCGGACAAACCAAAAGTTGTTGAAATAAGCTGTGATAGAGACGCCTATCTCAAACTTCGGAATAAAGCCAAAATTCGTCCTGATCGACCAAATCCAGATAACGAACCAGGAATTTCTAAGCACTATTGGGGTCTGCCAGATGACAAATCAGGTTTGATAAAAGAAATTTAGACAAATTAAATAATAATACCATAAAGAAAATTTCGGTTGTTCGCGTTGTATCTGCACCGCCAGGAACTACAAGAAAGTGATGATGACTGAGGAATGAAGAAAGGAAATTAGTACACAATATAACTGTTTTACTTTAATTTTCGTTTTTTATTAAAATAATGATTAAAATGTATTAATGGGCATAGTAATCGAATAAACAAAATATCTGTTCACCTACATCAGGCTTATTATTATGCGTCCCACAAGACCTTTATTTTTATGAATGAATGGATTACCAAATCTTGAAATTAGGTTTGTGAAAATCATTATTTTTTTATGTGGTGTGTTAGAAAAATAAAAAGATTATGCCGATTTTTCTTGCCATTTATGTATGTTTGCAAATCGAAACCAATGTTTACAAGTATGAAATGAGAGTCTACAACTCATAAATTACCACATGATTATAAAACCATATTTTAACAGAGCTGATACATGGTGCCAAAATAATACCACTTCGTGCCTGGTTCTGTAGAACTTTTAGTATAAAAATGATGCTGAAATAACATACAAATAAAAAAATACATTGCAGTTGTATATTGCAGACAAAATATATGCCTTATTATTATATAAAAAAATTATTATCGATCATGCAATCCGAATTAGATTTATTAAGACAAGAGAATGCCAAACTTATGGCTAGAGTCGAGCAGACTGCGAAATTTGAACATGATATTAAGGTAACTAGAGATGGAAACTAGCAAAGTAAACTTTTACATTACCCATCTTGTGCATTGTTACCAAAACATTCTGTATCATTTTGCCAGAAATTGCATCAGGGATTGAACATAAATATTGTATTATCGGGTAAGGGCTGGACGAAAAATATATAATCTCGGATAATGAAATAGACACTCACAATTTTCAATCTGAAAAAATAGTTACCAATAATTCGACAGAACCTTATCTTATTTTATGAAACAAAAATATGTTGCTATTACATGGTGTGACTTGGATTGCGTTTAAAACTAAAGAAAAAAATAAACTTATAAGTAGTAGTAATTACGAAGATAATAATGCCAACGAAATATTTGATTATAACAATAGTAATAAATAATTTTTTCGCCTGGTAGAGCCAAAGTAAAGGGGCGTACATTAAATGGTCTAGGGGCCGTACGTTCTCTCCCTTGCAACTCTGCCAGTTTTCGTAAAAAAATATTAATTATTCTTGTATCTTATTATCGAAATATAAATCATTAAATAAAATGAATCAACGAATTCTTTATTTTTTAAAACATTTGTGTACGACCCTTAAATTCTGGAATACTTGTATATTAAAATTATCCAGTTCTATACCAATGTCACATGTGGTGATTAAACGATCTGTTTTTTATAAGTTTTACCGCTATTTAAATCGTAGTAATATCCAGCATCTTCATCTTCATCATCATCAGAAGATTCCTTCTCCTCATCATCAGAAGATTCCTCATTATCATCATCGTCTTCATCCTCATCATCATCAACATTTTCATTATCCTCATTACTCTCAAGGGGGTTTAAGTTAGAATCTAAAGAATCATCGAACACGCTTGCTTGTATCTCTGTTGATACCACTGGAATTGTTTCAGAATTAGATAGAATAGATGTATTACTCGCCTCAGTTGAGTTGGAAACTCGAAGCTTTGCTTCTCCGGCGGGTAAGTCATCTGAAGAATTGTCTTGATTATCGGTGAATTCTATGACAGGCTTTTTAGCGAAATGATCAATAATTGTTTGAATCTGTAGATTAGTAAATCTCGAAATACTATCTGCAGTATAAGTTTTGATATATTGAATTTTATCCATTCCTATTTTTTCGAATAAATTATAAACTCTTAAAGCTTTTTGCGTTTGTTTGCATAAGTTTTCACGCTTTGTATTAGGAAGTTGTTGGATAATAAAATCATATACTTGACCTTTTGCTTTTTTTTCCCCGACTTTTCCATTAGCCATAAAATCTTTAACCATACCTTTAGACTTTTTAGCATAGAAACACCAACATAATATTTCTTCTCGATTAGCTTTTATAGCATCTTTTTCTGCATCGCATGCATTTTGATATAAACAGATTATGTCTTTATCTGAAGTAGAATAATCTATTTCGGGCACATGATTTTGAGGAATATTGTTTGATGAAATTTCAGTTATATTATTCTGATCTTTAATAGATATCTCTTGTATTAAACCTCGCTCTTTTTTCTGATTTGAAGGAACACTAGATTTAATATTAGATGCGTAAGTGTCCTCTTTCGGAGAATTTCCAGTAGGTGCCTCACTTTGAAGCTTTTCCCCCCTATTTCGTTCTCTTATTTCGTTACGAATCCCTTCATTATCTCTTTCAACCGGAAAATCAATTATATTATTCATTTCCTTATCTTTTAACGATTCAGACTCTGTGTGGTTAGATGGTGCAGAACATCGAGTTAAAGACTCATGACGTAAATCACAATTTGAAGTGTTATCAAATGTATCAGATGCGGGGGTATCATCACATTGTTCATCTATCAGTTCAGAAGTATCATCAGAATTTGTTTCACAAAGGATAATATTAACTAAAGATTGATTAATTTTCCTGGTATCATCATCTAATGATTTGGTATTAGTATCAATACAATGGTTTATAACTGGATCGGATACATTCCAATTTCTCAAATCGCTTTTCATTTTCTTTTTTATACCGTTCTAGTTCCTCAACTCTAGCTTTGAGCTTCATACTCTCAGCTTCACGCCTGGAATTTTCTTTTATTATTTCTTTTAGATCCGTATTCTCGGCTTCAACCTCTACATATTTCTTTTTAATTTCGTTATTCTCGATTTCAATCTCTGTGAACTTCTTTCTGATTTCATCGATCTGAAGAACAAGCCTGGAATTCAATTCTCTTAATGATTCGATTGTGTATTGTGTATTCGTCATTGTTTTATTATAATGTTATTAATAGTATTCAATTCTTCATTAATCTAACAAGTGATCTGCAAAATTTCACAGAACAATGTTCGCTGAAAAATGCCAAGTGTGATCGGCGTTGCGAGTCAGAACGCATACGTGATAATTTTTCGATTTGAATTTTTTCCCACACTTATTATAAGAGACGACAAAAATCCCCATTATCTGAAATAATAATTAATGATTAGTTGGAAGCAATATATCCGACTTACCTGAGGAAGTAAGGGTTCGAGTTTCCGATTCATAATAATAAGTAGAAATCTTTCTTGCATAGCTAATATCTATGAATGAAGAAGGGCGGGTAATTAATTTTAAATTTGAAAAATAATAGGTAATAAATATATCGCAATCTACTTATCGATATACATATTATCATGAACACTGCTTCAAAAATCCGAAAGCCCCAAACTAATAATTTTACCTCCATTTTGGACCAGATCCTAAAAAAATATAACCTATCCACCGAATCTAATCCATCACAATTACATGTCTACGCTAGTGAACTCGGTGCTATGTTACCAGATTGGAAAGCTCGTAAAAGCATAAAAGAAGCTCTTCAGTGACGCTTATTCAAAGAAGACCAGATCAAGGCTCTTGTACCAGATAAAAGGAATGAAAAACTTACTATTAAAGAGAGAGCTCAATACTGTGCAAAATCTGGAGATCCATATGATATTTGGTTACATGCTTTAGATTTAATCAAGACAAAAAATGATAGTGATGAAGAAATTGTTGCATCCAGCTCACGTCTTACATTATTTCGTAAGGAATTGAAAGAAGCTGGAGTTGATTCTAAAGTAATTGATATATATGCTAAATTTTCAGCACTTACTCAAGATTCTAACGAAATTCAGAAGAAGCAACTTGTACAGCGATTACCCAATGCTCCTAAAACCCCTAAACACTTCTCCTTAGAGGAGGGACTTAGAAGAATTCAAAATATTGATACTACTAAAATTCCCACTATGCAGGATCTTGCGGATGTGATTATGATGTTGAGCATGAGACCCGCTGAAGTTACTACTCTTCGTATTATCCATTATGAACCCAATGAAGAAGCCAAGCTTCAAGTTCCCGACTCATCAGACCCTCCAGAATGGTACAAACTCAGTTATTATTGGTATTGTACAGGACATGTTAAGAATAAGGGAGAAAAGAAGGTTAATCCTGAGCCTCGGCAATTCCTTTCCATGGAAAAGAATCCAGAACGTGCAAGAGAATTGCTTACTTGGATTCAAGATGCCATAGCAACCAGAAAGTTACATGATCCTGTATATAGTGATAATGGAAAACGCAATATTAGAGCATTTAGCAAATTTTTAAATGCATATGGTATTACCGCCAAAAGATTGAGAAAAATAGGGAGTAAACATGCTTCTAGAGTTCATGGTAGTCGAAATCCAACAGTCCAACATCTTAGTTTACTTTGTAGAATTGCAATGAGACATAAGATTGACCGTTTTGATTCCGGAACTTATTATGCTGAGGGTGATACTTCTTCTGATTCTGATACCAATCCTGATACTAATACTGAACCCGAACCTAAATCTCAGCCTAAGAATAATGATCTTTCGAAGGAAGTGCACAGAGAGCATTATATTCCTTTTGTTACCCAAATTGCGGAAATAGATTTGATGTTAGCAGAAATGTGATCCGATTCAACTTGGAATCAAAAAGACCTATAAAGCTATTATATCAGGACTTATTGATATCGGCAAATTTTTTCTTGGTTACTCATCATGGATTGCGGGTAATAGTAGATATAATGGAAATAGATAAATAATCGTTAGTTATTTTTTTTGGCTAGAGATATTTCCGAATTGGCAATCAGAACGAGCTGTAATCAAGAATATAAGCAAACCCAGATGCAAAGATTTCAGAGCTTTTAATGATAACCTATGTGCAGTTCATTTAGGTAAGGAAAAAGTACTGCTGAATAAACCAATATATGTAGGCTCTGCAGTATTGGATCTAAGTAAGCTCTGGATGTACCAGTATTGGTACGATTATATTAGATGCAATAACATCCTCACTTTGTGAGACTACAGGAGATAGGCTACCAATATTAGGGACGCTCCATAAAATAAATCCCTCTTTTCAATCCAAAAATAATGAATCAAAGCAAGTAAAAGTTACCAATGTTTTTGTTACCAATGAAACTGGACTTCCCAAATAAAACTCTTACATTGCTCGATGGAACTAGTTATGAGGTTAAGTACAATTGAGAATATCTGGATAATGCATAATATATCCACCTAAAATTAATTATCCGAACATTAGTTGTTTTTTTCGATTAAAGATATATAATATACAATTTGAGAATGGCGCAACTATTGCGGAGCAATGACCCAAAGGGTCTAAATATTTTTGATTTACCCGAATTACTTGAAATTATTTTCTCATATCTAGCAAAAGATAAATCGCTTTACCCAACTCTCTTAGTTAATAGGCTTTGGTACCACTGTTCCACTCCTATTCTATGGTGACGAATTGAGTTTTTTACAGAAAAAGATTATCAGAGAGGTCGGCGTGGTCGTAAGATGCCTCAAGTTCTTACTCGGCAATTGATAAACTTCGAAAGAGTTATGTGTGGAAAGATAAAGCCAACCTATTGTGCCAAGATGATACATCTCAGATTGGAAGGTTTAAAAATCAAAGATGCGTTGATTAGTGCGATTCTACACTCATGTCCAGATATGGGGTCTGTACTAGGAAAATCGAGCTTCCAGCTATTTTTTTTTTTTTTTGTCTTTTTACTCAACAATAATCTCTAATAAAGGATTTACAGTTGGTGAAAAAATTGGACCCTG
>CAUDNR010001643.1:0-12349 GCA_958430865.1 Entrophospora sp. SA101 | reverse complement strand
TTTTTTAAAATCCGATGTGTGGATCACATAATATTTCAAAAATTTTAACTTTTGAGTATAGATGATCCGCACTGTAGGTCAAGAGCTAGTCTAAATTTAATAATAATTTTCTAAATTTAGAAATGATCTTAGTGGACAAATTCCTCGCGAGCATAGTAAAGCACATGTTTTAAAAAAAGAATAGAACTCTACAACAAATGATTTTTTTGAGAAAATCTCTCTATTACATTAAAACTAAAGACATATTCTATCAACTAATAGAACTATTATTTTAAAAGGTAGGACAGAAAGTGACTTCTATACTTTTAAAATTTGCCCAAAATTTAGGAGGTCTTTAGACCGAGCCAACTATACAATGTTCCAATTGCGCAACACTGTATGTATGTAACACAAAGATCTACTAAAATGTAAATGATAATTTCTAGGATTGTATAACCAATCATCTTTCGAATTCGCAATACAATATGCCAAACTCCAGACATAAATAATAATAATAAATAAATGAAGAATATTTTCATTGCTGCATAAGTTATATTTTTATGCTGATCAAATTTTAAATTATACACTTTCGTTAATTAATTAAATACATTACATGCCTTTAAACTACGTAAACATTTGCATTGCACTCTACGACTACACAGCTCAGAATGATGACGAGCTCTCGTTTGAGGAAGATAATGTTTTATATATTTTGGAAAACGACGATGAAGAGTGGTGGAAGGCAAAACTAAAGATCAACGGTGATGAAGCTGATAATGGCCCAATCGGTCTAGTGCCTGGAAATTATCTTCAGGAGGTCTGTCATTTAAAACCGTGGGTTAATTTGATTAAAAAAAATATATAGATCGAAGCAACTACGGCAGCATCTTCTTTTTGCCACCCAAAATCTGTTTTTTGGAAACAAATTAATCTCTCTTTTTCTTTTTCTATTATTTAGGCGGAACACACTCTATTACATTAAAACTAAAGACATATTCTATCAACTAATAGAGCTATTTTTTAAAAGGTAGGACAGAAAGTGACTTCTATACTTTTAAAATTTGCCCAAAATTTAGGAGGTCTTTAGACCGAGCCAACTATACAATGTTCCAATTGCGCAACACTGTATGTATGTAACACAAAGATCTACTAAAATGTAAATGATAATTTCTAGGATTGTATAACCAATCATCTTTCGAATTCGCAATACAATATGCCAAACTCCAGACATAAATAATAATAATAAATAAATGAAGAATATTTTCATTGCTGCATAAGTTATATTTTTATGCTGATCAAATTTTAAATTATACACTTTCGTTAATTAATTAAATACATTACATGCCTTTAAACTACGTAAACATTTGCATTGCACTCTACGACTACACAGCTCAGAATGATGACGAGCTCTCGTTTGAGGAAGATAATGTTTTATATATTTTGGAAAACGACGATGAAGAGTGGTGGAAGGCAAAACTAAAGATCAACGGTGATGAAGCTGATAATGGCCCAATCGGTCTAGTGCCTGGAAATTATCTTCAGGAGGTCTGTCATTTAAAACCGTGGGTTAATTTGATTAAAAAAAATATATAGATCGAAGCAACTACGGCAGCATCTTCTTTTTGCCACCCAAAATCTGTTTTTTGGAAACAAATTAATCTCTCTTTTTCTTTTTCTATTATTTAGGCGGAACACATGGATACGCTGAAAGCTCTTTTTGATTATGAAGCAAAGAATGACGACGAGTTAACCTTTAAAGAAAACGACTTGATGTATTTGTATGAGAGAGACGATGATTGGTTTTTGGTTAAATTGGGTGACTCTTTCGGTTACGTTCCTAATAATTATGTAGAGGTTAGTATATCTTTTAAAATTTCCCTTTCTCTTTCCTTACACATATGCTTATAGATATTTAATTTTTATAAAGATAAAAGATGAACAAGGTGAACAAGGTGAACAAGATGTTAATTATGAGGAAGAGAAAGAGAATGATAAAAGAGTGGCTAAACCAAAATTTTTATTAAATGGATTCTCGGTATTTATTACTAAAATAATGACAATCATAATAAATGAATTTTAATCATAACTGTAATTATAATCAAGAAATCAAACAACCTCTTTTAGAATACATCAGATAGCACTAAATATGTTGATCCATTAAAAATATATGCTCAACAAAATGTTCATAAAAAATCTGGTTTATCTTCAGATGTAAAAACTTGGCAAGTCACATTGATAACGGTAATTTACATAAAGTTTTTAATAATATTTCCAAAGTTAACCTTGAAACAATATCTTCATATTATTTAAGTTGGTGCAGAATATTAATTACTTTGAAAAATTTAGAAAAATGATAAGAAGAAAGAAAAAAAGAAGGGAACGATCGTTGTTGGGGATGGTAAGATTGTATATGCTAGTCAATCAGATAAGGTATATCGGTGTTTATTTATTTAATTTATGCGATAAATATATTATTTATTTATTTTAACTATATATATATATATATATATATATATATATATGTATATACATATATTTTTTTTTTTAAAATAAAAAAAGGCACCAGTACAAGTTTTCAACATCACAGATATTATTGACATCAAACATGAGAAGAAACATATCATAATTCAATTTGGCGGAGCAAAGACGACAACATTTGATTTCCAATCAAATAAACACTCTGAAATATTCCAGAAGATCAAAGATTGTCGCACTAGCTTGGAAATACCAACCGTTAAACCACCAATAACTATCAGTACAGATGTCGAGAAGGAGGAAGAGGAGGAGGAAGAAGAAGAATATGAACAAGAAGAACAATACGAGGAAGACGAGGAAGAAGAACAAGTAGTAGAACCGCAACGCGAATTACCGGCACCGAAACGAGGAGTTGCTTTATATGATTTCAAAGCACAAGGTGATGATGAAATATCAATTCGTGAAGGTGATAAGTTATGGATTATTGATGATGTCAGTAGCGATGATTGGTGGAGATGCAGAAAAGGTGAAGAAGAAGGTGTTGTTCCATCTTCATATATCAAGGTAAGGATTTTTTTAAGAATCAAATTATTATTATTGCTTTTGATACAAGTTGAGTTAATAACAAAAAACTCCTTCAAAAGATTTTACCAGAGAATCACGATGATGATGACAATGATAATGATGATGATGATGAAGATGCTGCTGCTGCTGCTGCTGTTGCTGCTGCTGCTGCTTTTGAAGAAGAAGAACGTAGGAGAATAGCAGAAGAAGAGGAAGAAGAGGAACATGCCAGGAAAAAAGAAAGAATCAGACAACTAGAAGAAAAAAGGCTTAGGGAACAAGAAAATCAGAGAAAAGCTTTACAAAAACCACCCACTCCTCCTCCTGCCTTACCTAGTAATGACCAATTAATTTATTTGTTATGCCCATTAAAATTTGATTACTTTAATTGCCTTATTGAAAAATAACAATTTCCGTACAAATTTATTTATAAATAGCACGACCATCCGCTCGTTCCAAGACTGCTTCAGGTATATACTAATTAAATCAGCTATAATTTTAACATTATAACACTTTTATTAGATTTTAATCTTTTTTTTAAAAAAAATTAATTATAAAGAAGAGGAGGATGTTATAAAGAAAATACAAACTCCAACAAATCGTGCATTACCTGAAAGACCAGCTCAAGCACAATCTAAATCCAGTCAGTATTCAATGATCGTCATGTTTATTTATTTTTATTTTTAAATTTAAATTTATATAATGCTTTGTCTTTTTCAATTCTTTAGAGCCTATTCCATCAAATACTAGAACTTGGACTGATAGAACAGGAACATTTAAAGTAGAAGCGGAATTATTAAATGTTGATGATGGGAAAGTATATCTTCACAAACTTAATGGTAACAAAATAGCAGTACCACTTGACAAGATGAGTAAACGAGATCTTGTTTATATTGAGGAGGTGACTGGCGAAAAATTGGATGATAATAGTGATGATACACCATTAGCAACAATAGCTGCTGCGCATAAAAACAAGTCGGCATTAACCAATAATAATAGTAGGGAACAAAAATATTCTGATAAAATAAAAAAAAATGTTAGTTTTGGAGATACAAGTATTATTATTCAAGATAATGATGATAAATATTCTAAAGCGACTAAAGTATGTATATATGATAGAATACATAAATTCAATATTATAAAATATAATGTAATATAATATTAATTATTTACTTTTTGGCATTATTGGTAGTCTGAAGAAATTGAAAAGCCAAAGCATATGTCAGAATTTGATCGTAAAATGCAGTTGAAACGTGATGAACAATTGGCTAGAGAACTTCAAGAAGAAGAGAACAGAATAGCAAGGAGAGAAGGACGACCAATTCCCAAAGATGCAGACCCATATTCTAATTTGGATTCAATTATACAACGAGAAGAAAAAAAACCAGCATCACAATCTACATCACAATTGTTCACGGCTGATAATGGAGTACTGAAAAATAATACAAAGAAAACTCGGCCACAGCCTACCAAGTCCGCCTCAATTCAAGTTGATGCTTTAAGTCTACAAACATCAAAAGATAAAATTGAAGCAGCATTTAAACCATCAGGATCAGTCACAGCGTCATCAACTTCAATGAAATCAAAATCATCAATCATAGAAAATACATTTGATGATGATGCATGGGTTAACAATAATTCATCAAAGCTTTTTGCTCCAACTCCAGTGAAGAATTCAGCAACAACAGTATCATTAATATCAAGGGATAATACGCCGACACCGCCGCCGCCACCGCCGCCGCCACCACCTCTTCCAGTATCAACACCAGCACCACCGCCGCCACCACCACCACCAGCACCACGAATGCTTGTTCCTATGAACTCAATTCTCCAAGCACCCCTAACACCAATCAAAACACCATCGCCGTCATTAAACGTTAATCCGTATGGACAACAATCTTCTACTCTAAATCAATTTAATCAGTTTCAATCTTCAAACTCCTCATTAAACATTAATCCGTATAGCCAACTATCTCCTTCCCAAAGTCAATTTAATAATCAATTTCAATCTTCAAACCCCTCATCATTAAGCATTAATCCATATGGCCAACAATCTTCTTCTCTAAATCAAATCCAACAATTTCCAAATCAACAACAACAAGTCACACAATTTGATCCACAAAACGTTTTTGCATCAATGAGAAAAGGCCAAATTGGCCCTGGGGCTTCAACTAACATGGCGAGCACTAATTGTAAGATTATTTTTTTGTTTATTCTATTTATTAATGTGTGAAAATGAAATTAAATATTTTTATACATGTAACAATAGCTTCGGATGATAAATATGCTATTTTCAGACAAATCGATCCTAATTCTCAAAGTGTTTTTAATAATACATCACAAAACATAAATCAACAAGGTAAAATTTTGATTAATAAAAAACATTATTGTTTCCTTTATATTAACAATATTATTATATTGTAATATACCAGGTGTTGGTGTAAATAATGCAGGTTTTGGTATAAATAATGCAGGTTTTGGTATATCACAGCCAAACCAATTACAACAACAAAATCAACAATTATTATTGCAACAACAGCAACAGCAACTTCAACTTCAACAGCAGCAACTTCGACAGCAACAGCAACTTCAACTTCAACAGCAGCAACAGCAGCAACAACAGCAACAACAACAATTTCAACAAAATTATGCCAAAAGGGTAAGAATATAAAATTAATAGTTTTTTGAGATTGAATTTTTAGGATTTTTACTAAATATTAAATTCTTTTTATTATTATTAGTGGTAGATTTCATATAAGATAGATGATTATCCATTATTTATTTATTTATTTATTTATTTATTTACTTATTTATTTATTTATTATTATTGTATTTAAATTTGAATTATTATTATCATTTAAAAATTTATTTATTATATACACAATTCAAAAAAACAACATTTAATGAATGAATGAATGATCTTTAAAAAAACATCGAATGCGGAAATAAATTAAATATAATAATATGCGCATTTATTGTTATTATCATCATATCTAACTATTAAATCTCACAAAATAAAGAGGGGGAAAGAGGGAAAAAATAATTAATTATTAATTACCTATAAAAAAAAAAAATATATTTTATATAAATGTATGTATGTATGAAGATTTTATGGTTGCTTTCATTTAAAATAACTACTAATCAACCCAATCAATCAATCATAATAAAAACCTTCTCCTAATAATATCTTCGTCGTCATGGACATTGTCATTGTAAAAACAATTAATTAATAAACAACAAACAACAAGCATTTTAATTAATAATCAGCAGCCCAACCATTTTTATTTAAGAAATCTTCTATTGCTTCTTTTAATGCTAAATTTGGATACAATTTATCTTCAGTGCAATGTTCTCTTGAAAGAGGATCAAAATATCCTATTTTTTTAAAATGTTCTTTTAAATGTGCCCTTTCATAAGTAATTCCTGAGGAAGTGACCACCGGATCATGCATAATATTAAACGATATTTTATCCAGAAAATAATCAGGAACTTGTCTCGGTCTAAGATTTTCGTCAGATTGTGCAAACACTTGTTCTATTTGAGAAAGTTTCTCATCATACGATTTATATATATGATCCAATTTATCTTGGACATCTTGTGAATAATTTCCAACAAATTTTGAAAAGGTAGAAATATTTTTCGGTGTAGCTTTCTGTAGTTGTCTATCCCTATCAGAGATAATCAAAGTTTTTAGGTATTTTAATAATTCAGATTCTTTTTGTATACGTTCTTTCTCCTGTTGTTCCCATCTTCTTTTTCTAGCATTCAATAGAACTTGAAGGATTTCGCTTAAAAAACCTCCCACTTTACCCTCAATTGCTAGTTGATAAGCTTTCCGTAGGTGTACAATAGCTAATTCAAAATCTTTTTTTTCTGTTAAAGCTTGACCTAACATGTAATGTCCTTTGACTGAATTGGCATCTTTTTCGAGAGCGGTTTCGCAATCTAATATTACATTATCATACTTTTTCAATTTAAGGTAGCAAAGTGCACGATTAGTATAATATACAGGATTCCTTGGATTTTGTTTAATAGCTGCTGTATATTCTCTTATCGCATTATCATAATCATTTCTTTTAAAAAAATTGTTTCCTTTATTTTTATGGTGTTCTGCTGATCGGGATTCCTCTGTATTATTTGACATTTGTTATATTTTCTTTTGGAATAATAGAAAAACAAAAAGATGAAAATTTTTTAAATTTTTAATATATGGGGGCGGCGTGCTGTTAATAAAACAACAAAACAAAGAATAAACTTTAGTGGTACAAAAAAATGAATAATCATGACATCCCCATACGTACACAAAATGTTCACGTACTTTTGGACAAAATTTCAGAAATTCATGTGTAATTTTGGCTAAAAAAAATTTATTTCATATACTAATATAGTATACGATACGTAATAAGGGGTTTCCTAAAAAGAAAGTGTCCAAATATTAATTAATATCAATCCCAGGACAGAGCTTATTATTAATATTAATATTGTTTGTTATTTTATGTCACTATTCGGGGACTTTTGTGTTAATTAAAAAAGTCCATATTTGGAAAATAAATATATTTGCGAGTTTTGCCTTTCTTTTAGTCTCACGAACCTATTAAATGATTTTATTACAAGCCTTCTTGAGCAAACTTTTTGTATTGAATGCAAAACGCTTGTTTATGAATATAGTCATTAGCCAATTTTACTCGATTGATTTTAATAAAATAAAATGGCATTGAAAATTTTTAAGATTTAACAAAATACCCTGTGGTGAACCTCTTGAGCTATTATTAGCAAAGTTAATTCATATTCAAATAAACTCTTGGGTTTCTGGTTTTTTCGAAAAATCTATCGCTTTTGGAAATTTTTCTATACATTTAATATTAATAGTAATTAGTCATTTTGCGCCCACAATAATAGTAATTGTTCATGATATAATAATAGTAATATCGCTGATAAATAAACATAACGCTTTTACATGACCTTTAATTATTAATAAGAAACGGTTTAAAAGGTTTGTATTAATATTAATATTAAGTATTATAGTGTGATTTTATCTTTTTAATTTCCTATTATAGCAATAATACATAACAATTTAATAAAGATCTCCTAACCACATTGTAAATCATTACAGCGGCCCTACAACGTTGCATCAAAAAAAAATTATCGATGATGATATTTGAATTTGAATAATTAACAAAGGGAATAAACATTAAAGTTCATCCGATTTATTCCAAATGATATTTATTATAAGTGATCAATTATTTTAATGCAAGAATCGAGGAGGGGCAATAACTGCAACGAGCACAACACTATTTGAATAATCCAAGATTAGAATATCAAAAGAAATTAGTGTATGCATTATGCATCTGGGTTAATTATCGAAAAAATGTATTTGGGATTGAAGAGCAATGTCATCAAACAACAAATATAAGATTTATTTATAAAAAAAGGCCATCGCTCGTCTTTCAAAAACCATCTTGTAAAAGTTCCAAATAAGTTCAAGAATAAAATAATTATTGAGTTTGTTAGATCGAGTAATAAAACTATGATAGTTATTGGATCGGATCAAGGTGTTAATTTGTGGAATGCAAATACAGGAGAAGTTAGACAACTTCCTAATAATAATGATTATAATAATACTCAAATACGGGACATATTAGTTAATGCATAAAAGATTAGGTCAATGAGTGGACATACTGCTTGTGTAAAGCCTTTGACATAGAATGTGCTTTTGGATGTAGTAATGTTAGTATCTGGAAGAATGATATTAGGATCAGATCAAGATGTTAATTTGTGAGTGCGACTTCCTAATAATACTGATGATAATAATAATAGTAGAATAACAAATTGAAAATATATTTTCAGTTTTCTTTGGAGATCGATTAATGGAATAATAGCAATACCAAATATGGTACATACTGAGTACATAAAAGATTAGATCAATGAGTAGGCATACTGTTCACATCGAACCTTTGACATAGAATGAGCAAATCGTAGTAGGATGTTAATTTGTGAGTGCAAATATGGGAGAGGTTAGATGACTTTCCAAAATAATACAGATATAGAAATAGATATATTTCCGGTCTTCCTTGGAAATCAGTTAGCTGTTGAATTGAGTAACGGCGATACTAGATATTGAGTTCATAAAAGATTAAATCAATGAGTATATATACTGCTCGTATAGAATCATTGAGATAGAACGAGCAAATTGTTGCTTCTGGACGTGTATACATATACTTCCAATTGGAGATGGAACAACAGACAAATTTCTGGGATGCCAGACATGTCAGTATATAACAATTGATACTCAAGGAAATATTATTAACTCATAGGTGTGTCCAAATACTTTAAATCCTTCATTAAAAAATTTCCAATGTTCGATGTCGTATTCTAAATTGAACTCCAAGTCATGAAGAAAAGGAGGCGAAATTAAGGCTCTGAATGAGCCGGTTCACAAGCCAAATAACTTATTATGACATTGATTAATAATATATTTCCAAAAAAAAAATTATGATTTTTTGCCATCGAATAGAAAAAATAATATTAAAACATTGACAACTTCTTAATTTTAATTATACTCTTTTAAAAAGAGAAAAATCTTTTTGCTCACCCAATTTGTTTTCCTAATTCTATATCACCGAAACAAAAACGTAACATCTTCCTTATAATTATTATATTATAAACAATAAAAAATCATGGATCACAATAAACTATTTCCGACCTTCTGATAAATGTATTTGCTGAAAAATATAGACATCATCATTAATAGTAAACTACATGCTTTGGAAACAATAATGAAAATTTAGTTCCCACAAGGTTTTAGTAATTTTTTTTGAATAACAATCATCCTAAAACCTAGAAAACCTATCATTATTTATTTCAGTCAATACATTGTAAGGAAAATTTTTTTTTGTGATTTTAGCTGTTAACAAAATTAGTCAACATAGTTGGAAATTAAATTAGCTATCTGTTATTGAATTATGCGTTTAGAACAATTCTTCAATTTTAACAATTTTAGTAGAGCTTACGTATGAAGATTCGAATATTCGATGATGATTCGATTCAAAATAATCAACGATTCGAACTAATTATATAAATTTTTTTATTTGAAAATTATTATGCAAAAGGTTACTTGTAGAGTTATTATGTTTAAACATTTTCCCTTTTCGATTATTGGAACAAACTTTACACTTAGAAAACTCATCATGTTCACATATTAAAATTATAATAATCTCTAGCTTTCCCTCCACATTATAGTTGATTGTGAGTTTTCTTCACACCTTTTTTTTGCGGCTGGTTAGAACTAATTAAAACAGACGAAGATTTTGGTATTGCCATTATAGTTTCAGATGTGGTAGTTAATGCCCTTGAGCAATACATTAATTTAAAAGAAATAAATTTAATGAAGCAACCAATAATCCATAACTTATCACCTTCACGAATTGATATTTCATCATCACCTTGTGCTTTGAAATCATATAAAGCAACTCCTCGTTTCGGTGCCGGTAATTCGCGTTGCGGTTCTACTACTTGTTCTTCTTCCTCGTCTTCCTCGTATTGTTCTTCTTGTTCATATTCTTCTTCTTCCTCCTCCTCTTCCTCCTTCTCGACATCTGTACTGATAGTTATTGGTGGTTTAACGGTTGGTATTTCCAAGCTAGTGCGACAATCTTTGATCTTCTGGAATATTTCAGAGTGTTTATTTGATTGGAAATCAAATGTTGTCGTCTTTGCTCCGCCAAATTGAATTATGATATGTTTCTTCTCATGTTTGATGTCAATAATATCTGTGATGTTGAAAACTTGTACTGGTGCCTTTTTTTATTTTAAAAAAAAAAATATATGTATATACATATATATATATATATATATATATATATATATAGTTAAAATAAATAAATAATATATTTATCGCATAAATTAAATAAATAAACACCGATATACCTTATCTGATTGACTAGCATATACAATCTTACCATCCCCAACAACGATCGTTCCCTTCTTTTTTTCTTTCTTCTTATCATTTTTCTAAATTTTTCAAAGTAATTAATATTCTGCACCAACTTAAATAATATGAAGATATTGTTTCAAGGTTAACTTTGGAAATATTATTAAAAACTTTATGTAAATTACCGTTATCAATGTGACTTGCCAAGTTTTTACATCTGAAGATAAACCAGATTTTTTATGAACATTTTGTTGAGCATATATTTTTAATGGATCAACATATTTAGTGCTATCTGATGTATTCTAAAAGAGGTTGTTTGATTTCTTGATTATAATTACAGTTATGATTAAAATTCATTTATTATGATTGTCATTATTTTAGTAATAAATACCGAGAATCCATTTAATAAAAATTTTGGTTTAGCCACTCTTTTATCATTCTCTTTCTCTTCCTCATAATTAACATCTTGTTCACCTTGTTCACCTTGTTCATCTTTTATCTTTATAAAAATTAAATATCTATAAGCATATGTGTAAGGAAAGAGAAAGGGAAATTTTAAAAGATATACTAACCTCTACATAATTATTAGGAACGTAACCGAAAGAGTCACCCAATTTAACCAAAAACCAATCATCGTCTCTCTCATACAAATACATCAAGTCGTTTTCTTTAAAGGTTAACTCGTCGTCATTCTTTGCTTCATAATCAAAAAGAGCTTTCAGCGTATCCATGTGTTCCGCCTAAATAATAGAAAAAGAAAAAGAGAGATTAATTTGTTTCCAAAAAACAGATTTTGGGTGGCAAAAAGAAGATGCTGCCGTAGTTGCTTCGATCTATATATTTTTTTTAATCAAATTAACCCACGGTTTTAAATGACAGACCTCCTGAAGATAATTTCCAGGCACTAGACCGATTGGGCCATTATCAGCTTCATCACCGTTGATCTTTAGTTTTGCCTTCCACCACTCTTCATCGTCGTTTTCCAAAATATATAAAACATTATCTTCCTCAAACGAGAGCTCGTCATCATTCTGAGCTGTGTAGTCGTAGAGTGCAATGCAAATGTTTACGTAGTTTAAAGGCATGTAATGTATTTAATTAATTAACGAAAGTGTATAATTTAAAATTTGATCAGCATAAAAATATAACTTATGCAGCAATGAAAATATTCTTCATTTATTTATTATTATTATTTATGTCTGGAGTTTGGCATATTGTATTGCGAATTCGAAAGATGATTGGTTATACAATCCTAGAAATTATCATTTACATTTTAGTAGATCTTTGTGTTACATACATACAGTGTTGCGCAATTGGAACATTGTATAGTTGGCTCGGTCTAAAGACCTCCTAAATTTTGGGCAAATTTTAAAAGTATAGAAGTCACTTTCTGTCCTACCT
>CAUDNR010001642.1:0-12357 GCA_958430865.1 Entrophospora sp. SA101 | reverse complement strand
ACTGCCATAGGAAGGGATAAATAATATTATAACCAAATCAATAGATTTGTGTGAGACGGAATTTTTGATCTCACAATGTAAATATTATTTAGAATTAGTAATTAGTTAATAAGCATATTATTGGAGAATAGAATAGCACAAATTACATTATTTGTACTGCCTCAAGAGGTATAAATACACTTGGTTTTAGACCAAGTTAAATGTAATCTTCATAATAATCAACTAATAACTCCTAACACTCTAATAAATATATAACCTTTACATAAAATAGTTTTTGACCATATTAACTACTAACCTAGTGTGATTGATTCCCAGTTCTTTTAATGATTAATGGTTTGGCCAACCCTTAATTATTAGTTGGGAACTCTTTTAATTATTAAACATATTGCCAAGGGGACACCTTTGGAATATAAATGGATACACCAACTTAGGGGTCTTTTATCTAGACTTCAAGTTGTAAGATAAAAGAGTTATTGGTTGTAATTCAGAGGCTTTAGGAAAACCAGACATGTGCCATAGGTAAGCTATCTAGATTAAGGCAAGTTAATGCTTGATTGTGGTGTGTACTGTATGTTTTCATTTTATGACACATTAGACTGGAATGCTCAGGAATAATTCATTGTGGATATAAAATTGCAGATCCTAAGTGGTGCTCTAAAGCAGATTATGATGAGATTCAGCTTACCTGCAAGCCACATGTTTCAATAGCTCCTATGGGAAACTGGACATTCACAAAATAAATACACACAGGGGTGCCATACACATGTTCATACAATAATAATGAAAAATCTTCTTAAACTGGTACTTCTTTTGTTTAATATCTACTCTTTTGTTTGCCTTTTGTTTCTTATTATTGTTATAAGTATAGGTTCACTCAATTTAGTTTTCAATAATATTAATACAAGGTTTATCCATTTGTTAAGTAGTTTTTTTTCCATTTGCCATCAGTAATAAGATTGTATATCCAAATAATGCTTCGATTCAGCTTGGAATAGATTCAGAAAGTATATATGGAGTTTATGTTATTCACACTTGTTTTAAAGAACTTTTTTCTGGTTTAGAAAATGAAATATTATATAAGCCGTGAGTATTTTTTGTAACTTTTAAACAGTAAAATGTGTTGTTTTGTTACACATTATATACTTGATAATGTTGAAATTTTTCTGGTTAAAGAGGTGAAGCGATTCTATCATCTGTTGAAATGTCACGAAGACGAAGAAAAGCAACTAATCATTATGAGCAAAAGGCTGATGGTGTATTTTTAATGTGTTTAAATAACTGTTTGTTAGAAGTTGGCCATCTTGAGATAAGTGGGGGTATGGTCATCAAGAGCCACCTAAGTCAACATGGGATCATGTTAAAGGGGCTGTTGGTGCAACCACCAAGTGTCACACAAGTTCCGTACTTTAAGTGTTGGTTCATCATTAATCTCCTGCATCAATTTTAACAAATTTTGACTTATGTGACTTAGAAAATATGAATATATACTTTTTCATATTTTTGAAAATATTCTACTTCATCAGAAGCATTCCTTCTAGCTAAATGAGGTTGATGTGATATACAATGAATTGAGGACATAAAAGGATTGATTTTTTTTAACCTTGTAGCAACACCAGTTTGATTTCCTGTCATATTAGAAGCCACATCACTTCCAAAATGAATTATTTTGTGATGTGATATTTCATTTGAAGTACAAAATGATAGGATTTGATTATAAATATTACCTGCAGTGGTAGTTTCTAGATTAATCATAACCAAATATCTCATATAGGGAATATTATTAACAATATATTTTCCTACAATTGCTAAATATTTACTATCATCAATACTGTTATCTTCATCAATCATTATACTCCAATAAATTGAGGAATTCAATTCTTCAAAAAGGGATTTTTTTATTACAGAGGCTATACTATCCAAAAAATCAATAATGGATTTAAAATTTGTATGGCTTCCATATGTTGATCTAGAAGTAGATGTTTCTTCTAAAGTAGCAGGTTTCAGAGTAGAAGTTTTTTCACTAATTGTTAATTGATTATTATTTTCAAACTGTAATGTCATTAATTTACATAATTCAGGATAAATATGAGAGTAAATTTATTTTGCTTAGATAAAAAATAAACATTTTCATTAATGAAATAATTGCTGTTTGTTTTTTATTTAATTCATTTGAAAGTTGTGATTCTGACATTTTTAAATGAATTAATTGTAATAAAAATTTGTGCTTTTTTAATTTAGATTTTTTATCAGTTTGAAACATAGAGTATCAAAAAACATCTTGTATTTATAGTATTTTATTGGAATTAATTATACCTGAAAACATTAATGATTTATTGTTAATAAATGGGTAATAAATAAAAGTATTTTGTTTATTTAGAATTATAACAGTAAACACCAATGATTTATTTTTGTAAAATAGTAATTTTACATATCACAGGGAAATCAATAAATAAATCGAAAATGATTTATGAAAGTTGCACACAAATAAAATCGATCAAGTATTCAAACCGGTACAAATTCATATTTTTATTCAATCACCAATAAAATAATTGACTCGCAGAAAATATCTCAAACAATGGAGAAATAAATATTCTAGCATTCTAAAATGTAACAAACCTTTAATTCTGAGATTTAATTTAAATGAAGGAATTTAAATGATTGGATCACTTTAGAAAATAATTCTAAAAGAAGGTTCAAGTAATACATTTAATAGAATAAATCAAGGTTTCAAAGAAATCGAGAACTAGATGATAGAACCTTTAACATGTATAAATAATGATGTAATTTTCTTAACTTCATGTAATCATCATAAAATATCATCATAATCATCTTTTAATCATCATAATAAATAACACCGTCCTTGACCTTGACCTTGTTGTCTTCAAATATTATATTTTATATTTGTCTCCATTATTTTTATTATTTTTTATTTCTTTTCTTTTCTTTTAATGAGGTAATATTTAATAAATTTTATTTAGTAGTTTTGGAGATGTACCTGACTTGGTAGCAAAGAGGAAAACGGCTAGAAGGACACCCACCAAAGAAACATGATCAGGATACATAGTGCAAAATCTAAAGAAGATATTGTTTAGTATTTCTTAGTATAAGAAATTGTTTAATGATGGTAAAAGATAGTTTTGAGATTAAAGCATTAATATACATTCGCGGAAATTGTTGTTATAATTTAGTATAAATAAATTGGAAGAAATTGTATTAACATTGTTGGCACATCATCCATCATAAATAAAATCTAGAGATTTGTGTGAGACGCGGATTTCGATCTCGCAGTATTCAAAAAAAAAAATAATAATTTATTAAAAAATCAATAATAAATAAAAGTATTTTGTTTATTTTTGCATTCAAAAAAATAGAATTATAACTGAAATCATCAATGATTTATCATTGATAAAAAAAGGAAAGTATGTATACCTGAAGACATCAGCAATTTATTACTACTAATACTTGGTTGCACGGATTTTTCTGCACAATAAATTATCGGCTGGATTAAATGTAACACTCAATTTCCAACACTGCTTGTTAAGTAGGTAAGCTTTAAGTTGGACAACTCTTGCTTCTCGGGGAATCTGATTTTTGGTTTCTAGCCAGAGTTATGGGTTTAATTTTTATAAGGAACCGTCTATTAAAATATAGTAAAAAATACAACTGATGTAATGATTATCACATGAAGAGCATTCATCATTGCTCTATAGAATTGCTCTATGATTTGTGTATATATTCTCTTTCTATTAATCCTAATGATTGACATTATCAGTCACACCGTCAACATTAATAACATTCGTAAGACCGATATCAACGACACTTTAACAGTATCCATCATTACCATATAATCATCATTATCCACAAGATCATTGCTACCATTATTTTTATTTTGATTGGCGTCTTTTTTAATGGTCGTTTGTTTAAATAAATGAATGATTCAACTGTTCGACTTCTGTGACATTTCCCATTTCTTCATTTAGTTCCTTTGCGCATTGTAATTTCTTTTCGATAATTTAAAAGATGAGCATTTTGGAAAAAGCAGCAGCATAGCATCAACGGCAGTAGCAGAATATAAACCCATAGATGTGTGCAGTAATTAATTATCCTCATGATAGTTTCCATAGTGGCAGTAATTAATTTTAATAGTTGCCGAAATTACATCCAAAATTATTTAAACTCTTTATCTACAATAAATAAACCAATCCGCATGGTTATTTATGTTCATTCATATAAAGAATATCGAAAAGCTGAAATGATTGCCGTAATTATTTTCTTACGGAACATATGTGAAAGCAAAAGAAAAGGTAATCCGAAAATATAGATCAAATTTTTATATGTCGATCTGATCATTGATCATTTAGGAAATAATTAATAATTCATTATTTTTTTTAATGAGTTGTAATAATTTGTGCTTGATTATTGGTGCAAATTTTCATAGTGACTAAAAGTTATTAGCCGCCGAATCCGAAACTATTTCGGATTAAAAAACCTGTATTCAAAAAATGGTTACGATCAACAACTTTTATGGTAACACAAGCTAAGGAGATGAATGAATTTTCATGACGCACAAGAGAACATGGCCAGCCAGACAGACACATTACCAAATTTTGAATTTGTTATATAACTTTAAAAGTTTATAGATGACGTGCATCATAGCTATTGTTATTGCGTTGCGAAAGGACTAAAAAGAAAAGATTGATAAATTTCCTATTGTAATTATGATTCGCTTCTCATATAAGATATCTTGTAATAATCATACTGAAAATCATATGATAAACATTAGTTTTGGAATTAGTTATGGAGAATTTTTTCGCCTAATCACCAGACAGATATGATCTTTCTTCTTTTTGAGGTAGCTAAAATCTTAATTATTATTTCTTTATATATAAACGATCAAAAATAAATAATTGTAAGAACATGCTGAAATCAAAACAGAAATTTTATTTCATTTAATGAAATAACTCATCCCATCAATAAAAAAAACCCCCCTTAACGTGTTAAGTTTAGGTGTCGTCAGACTTAAAGGAGCATCTTTCTCCCACACCATGCTTAACTTCTTTTAATGGTTGTCACATAGAATGCAAGATTTCTTCGGACTCAACAAGAATCCGATCAGGCCAAAAGATATGACTAATACAGCCAACTAAAGCTTTGCAGTATTTTGGTTAACCACGTTTGAAGGTAAAGAAAAACATTTTCTCTCGCTTTTTTTTTCCTTCTTAAAAAAGCAAATCAATCTGATGATCATAATAAAAAGATTTTTATCTTTTGCAACTAACACCATCAACTCGACAATAATGATTAACCATGTGATAACAATGAGCATAACAGTAATAAACAAGTAAGAATAAGAAAATACATGAATGATTGGAAAAATAGATGGACAGGGCTGTGATATCTTGCTAACTTTTTCTGTTTGAAGTATGGAGTGGGTTACATGTTACTTCCAAATAAAGGACTAACCAATCGTATATGGTGCTTTGTTTATCTTTTTAATATAATCACACCATCAACATCAATAACATTATTCTTCTTTGTAGCATGTATTTGATATTAATATATAAATAATAAATAAATAAATAAACAATTGCAAGGGTGTTACCAACATTGTTAAAAAAGAAACGAAGTTTTCAGATAATATTTAAAATCCAAAATGCAAAAATATTCCTGAATTTATTCATTCAATTCATTCAATTTATTCCACAGAATTTAATTGGTGTGTAAAAACTTTAACTATTGGTTTTTTTTTTTAGTTTTATTTTAGTAATGATATTAGAGTTACCAATGCCATTTCATTGCATTCATGGAGGAAATATTACATATTTCTATGTTTAAATTAATCGGTAACAGGCATGCTTGTATCCAATTCGATTTATTCTATTAGTAGAATTACAGAAGGGTTGTTTTTTTTCAGGCTGGCAGCGTAAAGGGGTTAAAACCTAATTTTGTAATAATTATCTTGACTAAACTTGACCAAACCTAACTTTAACATATGACTAAATAGTTTAGTCAATTTAGCAAGTGCTCATTTGAGTTACGCGATTTTTTTTTCGCAAAATGTGAAATAGGTGGAAATCTATATATGCACTCACAAGTATACATATCATTTTGGTGTCAATTGCTGGATCATTGAATATTTATAATTTTTTTTTACACAAAGAAATTAATTAAATTAAAAAACCTGTCATACATATCTTTGGGTGAAATTATTATTACCAGATTGGGTATCTATGTGTTTGGGTACAAAATTCTGATCGACTAATTTGAATTTCATGATAATAATCATAGTAGTAGAGTTCTACTACTACTACACCACGACAGGCACATGTAAGATAACCCAACAGTCACAGCTGCAATTACAACACCGTGACCGGCAGTGACAGAATCAGGGAGAAAGGAAGGGAAAGAGAGATGCGAGAGGTTTGCAGAAAGCTGTTGCGTGCAGCGGAAGATAAGCTTTTATTGATTTTGGGAAATTCCAATTGTGCCAAGCCAAATAACCATTATGTTGGTGTAACTTGCTGATTAACATTCATATGTTCAATAGTGATTGATTGTTTAATAGAAACATATGAAAATTATTCGACACTTGATTGGAGTGTGGTAAGTCTGTTGAATCTTTGTTTTATTCTTGATAGAATATTTTAACAAATGTTACAAAGAACAATCATTGAAATCCAAAGAGGGTGTATTATCAAATAATAATAAATAAATTTGAAGCACTTCAAGTATTATAAACGCGTCATGTTTTTTTTGATGAATTATAAAAGATGTCAATTATTCAGACAAAACATAAATCAAAAACCAAGGTCCAAAAACGCAAAGATTGTTAATGCGAATTTGCCTATTTTGACACAAAACAAACTTGGACAAGTAATGTGAATGTAATTTATTTAATTTTTAACAGCAAAAATCAAAATAATTCATATTTCTTCTTCAATTAGATATAATATATATATAAAATGCATATTAATGAGTCAGCAATGAACGATATGGAAAATTAAGATTTGGAATCCAAGTTTCAACAATTTTAATTTAGTGATTTTATCATTTATAAATAATAAAACATTTACAAATGTCTAATTATGAATTTTACAAAATTATTTTATCATTAAAGAATATATATTATAAATCACAATTGATGATAAACAGATGATTTATGAAGAATTACAGAGTATTCAAAATAAAAACTTGGGAAAAATAAAATCTTCGGCAGAACTTGCTTAATCGAGAAATCATCAGCCACTGCTTTTATAGCTGCTGGTGATTATGTCACCACCATCACCATTGTTAGTGCTTCATCTTCTTTAAAATTTACAACTGCAAATGTTTTAATAAATCATTTAACACAAATTGATCAACATAACAAAAACAATAAGAACAATGATGATAAATTCTGTTATGAGAATCCTTGGATTTAATTAATTAATATATTCATTAAAATATATTTTTACAATGTTTAAATTAGTAAAATATTCACAAGTATATAATATATATATAATATAATATAAACTTTAAATAATTCCTTAATTTTCATAAAATAAACTATGAACTTTATTACGATTCCATTGTGTGACTCCATTAGGAAACCATAATGCTATTTCTTTTTCTGCATTTTCAACAGAATCAGATCTGTAATCAATCAATAATGGTGAATTATTAAAAACTATATATATATAAATTAAATATATTTAATAAACAAAATCAAAAATCTTACCCATGACACATGTTACGACCAACTACAAATATCATTAATAGAATAAAAATATATCAAAGTAAATAAATAGAATTAAATTTAAATCATTAATTAATTAATCAAAATAATTTTAACCTTCTATACAGTAATCTCCGCGAATGGTGCCAGGTGCAGATTTCAAAGGATCAGTTTCACCCAACATACGACGTCCAGTTTTCACTGCATCTTTACCTTCCCAGACCATACCAACCACAGGTCCAGACAAAATATCTGTAACATTCACAACAAAAATATAATTTATTACACACACATTAAAACATAACATTATTAAAAAGTGATACAAATGGCTAACATTGCAAAAGTCCCGGAAAAAATGGCTTCTCTCTCAAATCTGCGTAATGTTCTTTAATAAGCTCTTCTGTTGGCTTTTTTTCCCAAGAAAGATATATTAATCATAGAAATTTTATACTTGTAATTCAAAAGTTGTCGATTATTAATACATACTTTCAAAAGTTGAAGAGCAATAAGTTTGTATCCTTTGATTTCAAAACGTTTAATAATTTCACCAACTAAACCACGTTCAACACCATCAGGCTAAATAAATTTATTTTTAATCAAGAATATTTGTCTGACTTGATAATTATTTTTACTTTTATTTTTATTTTACCTTAACCATAATATAAGTACGTTCCATTTTTTTAAGTTTTAAAAAAAAAAAATATAAAAATTTTTTTTTTTGCTAGTGTTACAACATTCGTTTATCATGATGATCATCCTTCAAAATCACAAAATTTTATTGGCTTGAACAAAATTTATATATAACTAAAGGTCGAAGCTAAAATAGTGTTCAAAGTCGAATTTATTAATAAAAAATAATTATTAATTTAAAATTATTACAAACAATTAAAATCCTTATCATCATTAAAATGTCAAGTTTTGGATTGTGGGTCAAACAAAGATTTACACTTGGTGCTAAAAAAAATCTGAAGAAAAAGAGACATTATGTATAATTATATTGGTGATAAAATCTGTCTTAAACGTTATTTGAGGATGCTTGCAACAAAACCCAACAAATATTACAGGGATTAAAAACATCACAATTTTACCTTGTTCTAAATGCACATTTACTATTCCTTACAATTTACATTTTACTTAATTCCACACTTGCATTTTTCGGAACCAGTAGCAAGACAAATAAAGCTAAATTAGTTAAAAAATGAAGGCACTAAAAGTCAGTGATAATACTTGTTTAAGAAATTTTTTTGGTTGAGCAGTATCAGCATTGATCCAATCTAAACAAGAAAACAAAGGATCCAATAATTTCTCAGTTTCATGAGTAGTAGTGATAAAATATCAAAATTTTCAACACATATTCTTTAATAAACTAAAAACTAGAATCATCATCATTATTTCTTTTTCAAATTATTTTCTTCTGATAATACTTACCCTTTTGAATCTGCAAGTTCAGCATGGTATCTTTTTCTTTCAAATCGCGAAGCCATTTTTTGTAAAGGGTGGGTGATTATTATATACAGAAAGGTTCTTTTTGTGAAATATACGAAATATACGAAATATACAGACCTAAATGACAAATAAAAATTAACTTTTAGAGTTGGTAAACACTCTGTAGCCCATTACTGATATTGTAAATGGGGTTCGCTGGGCACCTTTTACCAAGTCCCTGAAATTTTGCTAATACAAAAGTTCACTGTGCCCCAATAAAATTTTTGTAGAAGCTTGAAAAGAATAATAACGCGTTGATATTATTTTTGAATTAAATGACAAAAAATACCAAAAAAATTTTTTAGGCACATATTCGAATTAGACATATTAAAAATTTATTCTGACATAAAAATCTCAATTAAACTAACATTACTCAACAACTCCACATCCAACTTGTTGGGAAAAAAACCAATATAAATAAATCTCAAGTGAATCCTTATAATAAAGAATTTACAAAGAATACCAAAAGCCAAAAGGCTCCAGAAAGAATAACTAAAGAAACTACGGAGTTAGATCCTCCCAATCAAACAAATGTGCATGAAAATAAGGAACTAGAAACAATGAATGAAATTGAAAATGATAGCAATCAGGAAATGCAAGAAGAACATAGTAATAATATTAAAAATAATAACAGTCAAAAATCCAATAAAGACAAAACAGAAGAAACTGCTGGAAATCAATGGGTTAAAATTGAAAAGAAAACTCATTACAAAGCTTCTATAGAAATAGACAACTTGAACACAAAAAATATTAATAGAAAATGTCATTTAGTAGAAAATAAATTATCAGAATTAGGTAAAGAATATAACTAGAAAGGTAATCGAAAAAATGGTAGAACAAGAATTGGGAACAATTATTAAAATCAAAACAAGAACATCAGGCCCATGGAGAATAGCTGATGTAGAGTTAAAAGAAGAATTGGATGAGAATACAATTTTAAACCAATGGTCAATAAGGATTCAAAAAGATGATGTTAAAATGCCATAAATAAAGAACAAATCCAAACTAGAGAAAATTTACAATGAAATTAACAAACCTGTCCTTTGGCACCACAATGTATGATTTGGAAGACATATCCAAAGCAACTAATGCCAAAATGGTAATAATTCCAAGACCAAATGTAAGATTTGGAATTTGTGCCTTTTTTGATGTACAAATTAATTTTATTTTGGATTTGGGAATCACGATTTTTAATTGAGTGACATCTATATTTAAAATGGTAACATGGGTGGAAACTTATATTTAAACTATTTCACTTGTTCCTTGAGCATATAGGCTAATCTGACTAGTGTGATCTTATGGTACAACAATGTGATTAAACTTTCAGGGACATGGCCTTGAAATATATCAAAATATGTGAAATTATATGCAATAAAATATTTATTATTAATATTAATAATGAAATAAAATAAAAAACAATATAAGTGAAGAAATAAAAAAAATTTGTGAATCATATCAAATATTGGACTCCAAATAACTTTTTGATTTGCAGCTTCATCGAGCACCATTTCTTTGATATGCCTTCATTTGTTCTTCTATTGATCCCAAGATCACAAAGTTCTTTACATGATATTTTTTATTAAAGACATACTTTAACAATATTGCTACTTCTTGATCTGACCATTTGATTCTTGCTCCTGATACTATATGTAGTGGAGTTCAGGGTTGGAAAATGTACAGTCCATTGATGGTCCATTGGTGGTCCATTGGGACCATTAGTGTAACACTTTAACCATATTTAGTATTTTATTAATGGCAATGGACCAGTCCAAAATCCATCTGTTCTCAATGGACCAGTCAATTTGCCAACCCTGAGTGGAGTTCCATCTTCTATAAAGCTCAGTTCTTCCTCATCAGCTTCATTTGTTTGATAATTTTCATTATTTATTATGAGTACAACTGCTCTATCCTCAATTTGCATTTGACTGGCCACCACAATCACTTCTCTATGATTCTCCTCTTCCTCTTCTACTTCCTCTTCATCATCTACTTCTTTTCCTTCATCCATTTCTTCTACATCATCCACTTCTTCTACATCACCCACTTCTTCTACATCATCCACTTCTACATCATCAATTTTTCTACATCATTTATTTCTATTTCATGTCTCTCTCTTCATTATTCACAACCTCTCCCTCTTCATCATAAACATCTTTTAACAGATTAAAAATTTCATCAGGTTGTAATGGCATTTTTATATTTTCGTCTTGAATAAAATCCTTAATCTTATTGTATAAAGCATGTAGGTCAAATAATTAGAATGACAATTTGTGGCAATAACCAACACCACTTTTCTTTTTAATAATCATTAACTAGAGTGACGTTGAGTAATGATGAGTGGTGATAGCCACAACCATAAACACTTATCCAGCAGGAACAAATTCCCTTTGTCATTTATTATTACTTCTGGTGTCTTTTGGCATTTTTAAAGATGTGTTATGAAAAAAAGAAACACGTGAACAAAATATTATTAATTATTATTGGCACTTGGTGTTGCACAAGGAATTTTTTTGGGTGACAGATGCAAATTGGGGGGTTTTTTTTTGGAAAAACATTTATTTTTCAAGGTGAGGAAATGTTAGTGTTGTTGTTTGGTTCTCCTAAGATGTGTTAATAACAGAGGTACTATTTTTTATTTGAATTGATATAATGTGGTGCCTTTTAGTTTATAAATATTTTGATTGGAATCAAAACGCAGAGCAGATCTTTATGGGTAATTATAAGATCCTTATCAAGATGATAATAAATGAACAATTGGTATTTTGCTTTTCGTAATCAGTAATAATATTAATATTAATATAATTAATTACAAGTCAAAACAGCATGACTGAAACAATTCAAATATGAAACAATTCACATTTAAATATGCAATGTTTGATTATTACAATAAAAACACTAAATTAGCAAAGAACAAAGAAAATTAGTTAAAAAAAATTATTTAAAGGGTAAACACCATATTGCAGCATTGATGCCACTGCTCATTATAGTTATGATTGAGCCCAAAATGTTCATGTATCACATTTAGATCAACAAGTAAGTAAAATCTATTACTTTAGTCCATGTAAAGTCCATTTATTTGGCATTCAAGATGAAGCAGTAAGGGAACAAATTAATTATGTTCTTAATGAAGATGAAATTATAGGAAAAGGACCCAATGG